>JAMKCH010060656.1:0-53184 GCA_023653785.1 Ophioderma brevispina
ATTTCCTCATTAACTTAAATTTGACAATGTTCATTTATTATGCCTTTTTCTATTTCTGGTCCAAAAGAATGGAACAAATTGTCAAAGGCCATTAGAGAATCATCATCTATCTCTGTTTTCAAAACAGAGTCAAATCGAATCCATTTCCTGTCTGACCTGGTTAATTTACCTGCTTCTCTATCCTTTTAAAAAAAAATCGTTTTTTTTTTTTGTTAATTGCCTCTTATTCTTTTTTCGGTGTTGCCTTGTGTGGTAAGACCCATAAGTTGTTTGTCCTTGTTGTCCTTGCACTAGACGGAATAGCAGATTGGTATAATGTTGAAATGTCATTTAGTTGTCAAACAGTTGCCATCCCACCACTGACCCAATGGCGGAATGTCACCCAGATAACAAGACTACGTTGGGCCAATGTTGGCAATGGTCGTATCGGTCGCGGTCGTCAAGCCAACGCCGGGCCAGCGTTTGGGTTAGAAGAAGAAATTACATTCAAACTCGTTCGGCAATGCACCGCTGGCTCAACATTGGCCCAATGTTGTGAAAGCGTAGGCGTTGTCTAGGGACATTTCATTTATTACTATGGAATTATTGCATATTAATCATTTTACTTTTTTACTGATGTTCTTAATAAATGAATGCAGTTGCTTTTATTGACATTGGTTCTACATTGTCCCAATATTAGGTTATGGCTGGATTTTTAAACATTGGGCCAACAATTGGATCAACGTTGGATATTAGTTGCCATCTAAACATTGGTCTTTGTTGGCACAATATTGGCCATGGTTGGCATTCAGAAATTGGCCAAACATTGATTCAAAGGCAAAAGGACATTGGTACAAGATTGTTTGCCAATTTTGGTTCAATGTATGAACTTGCAATGGACCAATGTTGGGCCAACGTTGTATTGCTATCTGAGAAATAGCTGTTTATTGTCCACATTAAGTTGTGTTGCTCTCCCGGTAACTCTTACAGGTGGTAGAATATTTTAAAATACAGTACAAAACGCTATCGAAAATGATTGAAAACCATGGTCGGGTGTGGCCGCATCCTGACTTGATCCGCATCGGTGTTGTTTTAGGACGTGCACAGTATCGTGCACGGTATTCATAATATCAATAGCCGGCATATCTAATACGCTATCTTATCCATTCTTTCGCAAATTGCCCCCGACAAGCTATTTAGGGAGGTCGTTTAATGGGCTTTCTGAGTCGTTAACCAAGATCAAGTTTTTCTTAAATATACCTAGAAGCAGGTTAAACAGAATCAGAAAGAGTACGACAGATACAGAGCACCAATGAATTTCTTTTAAAGTTTTATAGACAAAGGCTTCTCTTCTCTTCAGATGGGTCTTTGTAGATGGATGGGTAGTGATATCGATAATTTTGCAGTTCATCATCATGCTCTCTCCATACACTAGTGTCTCCAGCTTTTGGGGAGATTAGCCGAGCTTTAGATTCCACCTTGCAACAGATTTCTTGGATGTTCAGCTGATCTTTTTTATGATGAAGGACGTGTTTGTCAGCCAGTTTGGCACTGTGGTTATATAACTGTCCTGATTCTAACTGGCTCTAATTATAGAGTTCAGGCCTTGAAGCGTTGCTTCTTTGAACTCTCTCCTGCTGGGATACCCGACTGCGGCTTTCCATATGTTTCCCAGTTTGCTTAATCATCCAAAATGGCCCGAACGTCTAACGAAGATTTAACAATGAAACAAAATAGATATTTTGAGAAAAAAAAAATATTTTCAAAGAGCGTGCGGTATTATACCACTTTTTCAACAACCTCTGCTTAAATGTAAATATTAATGTGATAATAATGTATCACTCATATTGTATGACCCTGACAGTATAATCCATTATATCAGGCATTCAATGTGTTTCATCAGATACTCGTCTTATTTTGAAACTTAAAGATTGGTTTTCTTGAAAATAATGCTTTGTATTTAGTATTTCTATCCCTGAGAGACGGATGTAGAGGGTATTCTAAATCGAAGAGATAAATGTTCAAATGGAATATTTATGATATGCGCGATACGTCTTTCATATTCAAGTAGAAATATCATATAATATAGCAGCCACTTATATACGGCTCTAATTTGATGGTAGTCTAAATGAATTACGGCAACACCTTATAGTGATATGTCATTCATATGGATCATAACCCAAATAAATAATTGAAGATATTGTAAAGTTTCCACGTATGTCAATATATAAATCGTATTGCGAGATCTTCGTGACTGAAAATAAAATGTGCTCATTGTCTTTAAAATACCAGTCTAAATTTCTTTGTGTAAAATAGTGGTCTTGCATTTCAAGTGTGATAGGTATTTTATAAGAAATTTGGTTTGTTGACGATTCTTTCTAATGGCCTGTACTTTGAATTAAGTAACCACGGGAACGTAACATCGGGCTCATTGTTGCGTATTTATTAATACTCTACAACTTTTTCCAATCACCTCGATCACTGCAGCCTCAGATGATATTGTTTCAAAAGGTATGATATTCTGAACAGATACTCTCTCTCTCTCTCTACGATGAGTTGAAACCAAGGCGATGTCATCAGGCCCGTCAACAGGCCTCGTTCTGTCACGTTACATGGTTTTTCGTCGTATAGAAAGTACCGGTTTAAATAACTTTGTTCTCTTATTCTCAAACAGATAATCTCAAAAAAAAAACAACAACAACAAACAAACAAACAAAAAAACAATCTCAAAAAAGCACCTGAAAAAATGGCCCGACCGTTGAAGTGTACTAACAGGCTAATTTATAATTTAAGTATGTTTTAAATATGTCTTGCGGTCTGAAAGAAATAATATCTACTGCAATATAGAGCAGAATTAACTAACAAATGTTGTCTATAGAGGTCGCCATGTTTGGCTTTGGTGACGTTGCTCGGCATTGGTGACGTTTAGAAGTTAATAGACAAGAACAGGTGTCTGTGGAATGTCTAGAGTACTCCTGGTCATTAAATGGGGATATATTGTGTGTCCAGTAGAAAATCACTATCCCGGATCACTATCAACTGGGGCAGATTCTTAATTGAACATGATGTAAATGAAAAGTTTTACTTGTATCATTCATTGGCTACTTTTTTAAAGACACTATGTACTACGTAGCATCATGAGTTTTCGATAGTCTGGAATAAGTTGAGATTTTATGTGATATGGTTGGCTGATGGTGTCATAATTGGCAGTGTCATAATTGAAAGTGACAGTTGATGGTATCATAATTGGCAGTGACATAGCTGATGGTGTCATAACTGGCAGTGACATCGCTGATGGTGTCATAATTTGCAGTGACATAGCTGAATGAATCATTGCCATCCGAACACTTGTATCAAGTCTCTCTACTTCATCTGCAAAAGAAGAGCTTTCAAGAGCTTCAGGAAGAATTGAGCCGTCAACCCATAGTGGTTCAAAGTGCCCAGAGTTTGGTGTCCACCCATGTCAATCAGTTGGAGATAGAATGTCTACAATGGGAGTATCTGCCCGTCTCGATATAGCAACCGGATAGTTCACTCTACATATGTGTTGTTGTAATGCTGCACGACATGGTAGTAAAATGGCAAGTTGAACATTGTGGGGTATAACACTTTGCTGTTGTCTGATTGTGAATACCAGAACCAGGATTTTCAAACTGTTTTAATGATTTTAAAAATGGGGACTCAGATTGTTGTTTTTTTTTAAACGCCCCCTCAAGGAAATGTTATAGTCCAGGCTACAAATGATTAATAGTCAACGTTTTATGCTGTTCTGAATCGATGGATCCCAGGCGCAGCAGCCTTGAGCATTTGCGGTAGAACGTCAAAAATTCAAAATTTTTCTTTTTTTAAAACACAAAACATTCATCTTCTGTTCAACGGTCAAAATGTGTAATTTTTCACAGCCGGTCTCGTTAACACTCCATTGTGACCAATTAGATCTGATTGTTTAACACGTCATAATGAATTCATTATGGATGGCCGCCAATACATAAAGTGCCTGTATCGTTATCTACCTTTGACTGCAGGTTGGTAATTTGGTAATCTTATTCCTGTTTTTGACCGTCAAGAAAGTAATTAGAACCATAGAAATATTTTTTTAATGTGATTATAAATCCTTCATTATAGGGAGCCAAATTGGCTTCCGATGCTCTAATATGGCTATAATTGATAGCTGTGCTAACATAGTACTGTAATGTTTGTGTGATTCCCTGTAAGTCCATCAGATCAATGTACACAATCATTAGGTAACAGGAATCGATACATGTAGATATCATCCAGATGGGTTGCTCAATATGCTGTTGGAAATGGCACTTACTAAGTCGGGCCGAAAATCCGATCACAATAGTCTAGAGATATTTTTTTTCTTTGTTTTGGTAGGTTTTTGGGCGTCCCCATTGCATCCATATTGGTATATTTGGATGAATAACACTCAATGAACCACTTAGATATCCTTACTGAGATTTTTGAGGCGATAATCCACACCAAATCACAATATATAAACGTAACTACAACGTTGAAATGATTCTGACCGGTTACTGATTGAAACATTGCAGCCGTAATATGAACGGCCATCTTGGATGGCATCTTTGCAGATATCAATCACATCTGATTATGTTATGATGTTCAAATTCTGTACTCTGAAATAATCATTTGTATCCAAAACATGGCAACTATTGATAGATGAGAATTTTTTGCCATTTTTTTTAGCCATCCTGACTAGGGGAGTATCTACGGAGGGTATCCGCTGACCCCCCACAAGGACTCTACCAAACCACTTTTTTTTAGCTTTCGTTTTATGGTCCTATAACACTGGTGAGTATGTTAACCACAGAATAAATTTCCCGGCACTATGGCGATATGCAAGATGGCGTCCAAAATGGCGGCCATAAGGCAAAATAAGAAATTGGGTATTTATATCAAAACAGGTAATGAATTCATAAATTAATGTTTGAATATACGCTAGCCACCTGGTCATTGGCATTTAAATTCTGGTTATTTGAGTTTTTACCCCTATCTAAAAATCCAAAGATGGCAACCCAAAAATGTGTCTGCCAAAATAGCAAACAGTTAAGTAAATCAGGTAATTTTAATACAAACAAGTAAAAAATTCATAAATTAAATGTTAAGTTATAGCTACCTGGTATATTGGCATTTAATTCTAGTATTTTAAATTTTTTTGCCATGTCTTCTAAAATCCAAGATGGCACCCAAACTGGCCACCAAAATAGGCAAACTTACAAGAAAATTACAAGGTATTTAATTAAAAAATGTAGCCAATTGGTAAAATTATATTTGAAACATTTGCCTGGTCATTTTCATTTAAATTCTAGTACATGGATTTTTTTTTTGCCATATGTCAAATTCAAGATGGCACCCAAAATGGCCGCTCAGAAAATATGCAACATTTGAAGAAAAATTGAGTAGTTAATATCAACCATGTAATACATTGTAAAATTACATTTTAGATAAGTCTTCTTGTACATTTGCAATTTAATTTCTAGTATTTTTTTTTGTTGCCAGATCTGAAAATCTGAACGTCCAAGCCCCCCAAAAGGCTGCAAAGATAGGTAAAATTGCATAAATTGACACATTATCTCAAAAGTGTAGCCGCAATTGGTAAAATTAAATACACATACTCTACCTACCTCAGCGTCCTATTGTCTGCACCAGATGCCACTGATGAAAGCTCAGGCGGTGGATCAAAGCACAGGAAATGTATACTTAGGTATTTCTGTTGAATCCCTAAAAGGCCTAGCTAACCACCTGCCCTAAGCTAAGCTACATTATAAGTTTTGCAACAAAGAAAAGAGGCTTCTAGGCAAACTCTACTCTATACTGGTGTCCAGATGTTACCCTTTGACCTGCCGAGAGGGCCTCACTAGCATGTTCCCAAATTGCTGCCCATACATCTTTTGGGTACATCGTTTGAAACATTGTGGGTTAGTCGATCAACCGGCAGCTTCCAGAATGTCAACACGAAGAAAGCCGCCCAAATAGAGTGCCCAAGAAGTGGATTGGGAATGGGTCCATGAAGACATGGGAGAGTAGTCATCCGAATCTTGACATTTTGCGCAACACTTCGGATTCCATTGTGATCCAGCGGCTTAAGGTGCCATGTGACACAGGTCAAAGCTAAACTTCTCTTACGTTATGAATAACTTGCCTTGATGTCCTCTTATTTTACATGTTTAAGTTACGATATAAGAGCCCTAGCTCACCGGACACTGACTTCTCAAAGCTTTCCCTTACCGCTGATCAAGACTGGGAGAAAACGTTTTGAAGGAAAATAGATAAGGTTTATTGAATTTTTTTTTGCTAAAACCACCCGGGCAAGAATGTCAACCATGTTCTTCTTTAAAACAGAGGTGGGCGCTCTTCATCGCAGGGCTTAACCCTATGAACACTGTTGCCACTGCCACCCCGTCAACAAAAACGCCTTCATCTTGGGCAGGTCCAAGGTATTAAAGCTCCGACAGGGCTTCAAAGTCCCCTCTTAAGCAGGTGTTGGAGCAGTGAGGATAGGACCCATGTGGAAACAACCACAATACGCCGGAAGCTTCCTCTCCGCAAATATCCCTTTAATATGGACTGAGAGGGCACACTCAAAGAAACTGTCATAACCATCTTTGAAGCGCAGTGGGACAGCGGCAATGTCAGTTCTAAACACCTGGGCAGCCTGTTATACGCCTGTTGTCAGTGGATTAACCTCCTGGTACGATCACCACCTGCCGAGTATACTATAGCCATGTCCGAGAAACTGTCTGCTCCAGATGGTCACTAGTCCCACGACCAGCACCAGATGATGTTTTGACTGGAACACCATTACTCAAGTACCCCCTCGGGATCATAGCCACTTGCTGAACTGTCGTAACCTATTTGTTTGACCCAATCTGGCCGTCTTCTGTACCTTCGCGACTGCTTTGTATCGGTCCCACCTCCATGGAATATGTTGGAATTTAGTTATTCAAACGATCGCGAACAGATCCACATGTTATGATGACCCCCCCGGACATGTGGGCCATATAAGTCTGAGGAAACTAGAACATTGTCCAATCCTAGGAGGTGCTGCACCTGCAGTTTCTTGCACCATATCGCAAGTGGAGGTTGCCCACAAGCCTCCTCTCCTTGTTTCCCGCGCCCTCGTTCATGTAGATACAAACTGTTCTGTTGTCCGCAGCGGACTAAGGGTTTTGCTGTGAATACGGTTTCACAGTCCCAACAAAGTGCCAGAATCGCGGTCCAAATTTCCACCAGCACGTTTGATGTTTCCTGTTCTGTGCGGGCCTGGGTTGGTCCGTCCCCCTGCCCGACATTCAGTCTGAAAATATGCCCATCCGAGCTTGGACGCTCTGTCTCGGTCATGGGGAGGGTGCCCTGATGGGAAACTACGCCAAAGGTAATTTGGCGGATGCAGCTCCGCCATTTGAGTTTCTAAAATGATCTTCGGAAGAACCGATATTTGGAGAGAAAAAGGATGAACCAATGGGCAGTAGAAGAGGAGAAAAGGTAAATTTGAATTCGCCACATGTAGTGAAGCCTACAACAATGAACCATGCCTATCAGCAGGCTATAGCAACCATTTCCAAAACCACGCACAACTGTGAACGTGCTGGATTTTGGCTTGGATGCATCTCTGCCACTTGCCAATCCTGGACACTCTGGTTCGTGGGGTTTACCCTCCCTGTACTGCATCTGTTACACCTCCCAGAAACTAGGGGTTGCGGGAAGTGTCAAAATGGGATTTGTCATAGTCGATAAAAATCGAAATTCTCCACCAAACGGCAAACTTTCCTGGACTTCCGTCTGATGATTCTTAAAGCTTCCTGGACTTCCGTGTGAGGATTCTAAGTAAGGTGAACATCCATTATTTAATTTACCAATTTTACCACGCTTTGAGATGACATGCGTACAATTTTGGTGCAATTTTACCTATTTGGGGCACCATTTTAGGATTTTTAATATTGCAAAAAATTTCAAATACTATAAATAAATGCCAATATGATCAGGTCACTGATAGTCTAAATGTCACCCAATTTAGTGTTGAATTAATACCAATCATATTTCATTTAATTTTGCCTATTTCCTGTGCCATTTTGGCGCCCTCTTGGTTTTTTAGATATGGCAAGAACTTCAAATACTAGAATTTAAATCCCAATGACCAGGCAGCTATTTCCAACATTAATTTTTAGGATTATTGTTTTGATATTAATACCATTATTTTTTCTTTAATTTTGCCTATTTTTTGGGCGGTCATTTTGGGCGCCATCTTGGATTTTTAGACATGGCAAAAACTCCAAATACTAGAATTTAAATGCCAATGACCAGGCAGCTATATTCCAACATTAATTTTATGAATTTATTATGTTTGATATTAAATACCTGATTTTCTTAACTTTTGCCTATTTTGGCAGCCATTTTGGGCACCATCTTGGATTTTTAGACATGGCAAAAACTTCAAATACTAGAATTTAAATGCCAATAACCAGGTAGCTATAGCTTAACATTAATTTTATGAATTTATTACTTGTTTGATATTAAATACCTGATTTTGCTTATTTTGGCGGCCATTTTGGACGCCATCTTGAATATCGCCAGAGTGCCGGGAAATTTATTTTGTTAACATCTCAAAAGTGTTATAGGACCATAAAACAGAGCTAAAAAAGTTGGTTTGGTAGAGTCCTGTGGGGGGTCAGCGGATATCCTCCGTAGATACTCGACTAACATATTGATTGCTAAATCATTGGTATGTATACCAAGTTAGCATTCTACGGTCAAATGTACATAAATATCAGATGCGTTGTTGTATTGGCCGCCATATTGAATCTACTATTATCTATTAATTAGGTGGTTAGTGAATCATATTTTAATTGATCACAATGGGTGTTTTGACTGGACAGGCAAACAAATTACAACATTTGAGTAATTAACATATCGTCGCTGGGCGGGAAAAACCTCATATGTGCATTTGATCTTTAAAAGCAAAACCTCACATGTAGTAAAAACGGTTACATGACAAAACCTCATATGTAACATTTACGAGAGACAGGTAGGGACATGCGGCCCGATTTCCGAACTTGAGTGCTTGGAAACTTAAATTGTGTCCCAAAGGTAGGAACTGAAATTTTGAGAAATTTGCCAGAATGGGAGCCGAAATTTGGCTAAAATTGAGCTTTTGAGGCAAAAGTTTACCAAAAGGAGACCTTATGAACTGAATTATACTTTAACCGGGGTCTCGGGACACAATATACTATTAAAGATATGGGAAATTTTAGAATATTGTACGGGCATTCTGCCAATAAAAATAGGTAAATATTATACTCTCAAAGATAATTTAAACTCTTGGAAATGTGTGTATTCGGTGAGTTATTAAAGAGCTTGGGAATATGTAGGGATAAAAAAGCACTGATGACCACACCAACCTAGCAAACCTGCCTATAATTTAGACCATCTTTTAAATATAATAAATTATACTTTTACGGTAGGCCTATTTAGTTGGTAGAATGAATGCTGCGTATAATACTGTAAAATTTACAAAGTACAAGATAAATGACGACAAAGCAAAATACATTTTACTGTACTTTTATAGTTTACATGCTTAACCACTCAAATGGATAAGGTATTTTTACACACATTAGTGGAGGGGGGGGGGGGCTCCTGGAGCCCTACATCCAGAAAATGCATTTACCATTGGAATAATTCGACAAAACTCTGCACAGGCAATATATATCGCTCTAAGACATTACTATTAGTGGAAGAAAAAAAATAAAAATATTGATCGGTTTAGAAATCAGGGGCAAATCAATGGTTTTGTGAGTGCCAATTTGGACTGAAAAGTAGCCATATCTTCACAATGATGCACTTTACAGTTTAAACAATGGCCTATATGCGTTAAAGGCACTATCAGTGATCTACCCGAAAGAGTCAAAATATTTGGAATTCGCAGGAATAGCTTAAGTGACAGATTAAGTCTGTACAATTCTTATAAATTATCTTTTCCAACTGAAAAATTGAGAGAAAATGAAGAAAAAGCGGGTTCAAAGATACGAATCTCTATTCAATTACATGTTGTATTAAGTGTCTGTGCGCGTGCGGACAGTAATGACTAAAATATCAAACTGTACATGGGAATGAATTATCAATCAATCTTTATTTGTTCATCCTAGAATCCAGCAAAAACAATATGATAAATAATTATGTAAATAATGCAGTACAGTGAAAAATTAATCGTTACAATAGCAAGCAAAAATATGTTGCATATGCTGCATACATGCAAGTAAATATAATTATAATACATTATGAATCAACCTGGATCAAATTACATAATTTTATTTTCATTATTATTATTATTTCAGGTTAAAAAAGGAAATCGTTGAAATGTGAGTGGCTTTAAATATTAAAAAGTACATAAATTTCTTTTTAAAATACGTAAACTTAACTATTAATAAAAACAATAGAATGACTATTCCCCCTCCAAATTTGCAACACACGTATACACACACGCGCGCACCCACCCTCGCAAAGTCCCGAACGCCCCCCCCCCGATTTCCTTACTGGGCATCTAATTCATATAAATTAGGTACCACGCAATAGCTTAGAGTTACTCATTTCTAGTATTGGTATCAAATTGAGTACCAACATTCACAAATTACGTTATAAGTTGAAGAAAGTATGAAAATAGGGTGGGAAATTTCGCAATTTTACTGACTCAAAACAAAATGTTTTGTGAATTTAAAAGGCCATATCTCAAAATGACCAAAATGTCAGTTATAGCTGTGTAATTTTCAATTTACACGTAAATGGTCATCCAAATACCTAACAAATAAGCTAATGTCATGTTTAAGATATCAAATTGGGCTAATTTTTTCTCATTTACAGCATTTTCTTGGTTAAAACTAACTTTGTCCACAGCAAAAGCAAATTATTTATTTTTTCTATTAGTTAGCACGTATAGGCCTAAACATTGTCAATTAGATCAGGCAATAAACAACATAGCATGGAAGCCCTATTGAGAGCTTTAAGTGCCCATAATTATATTGGTAATAAAACGGATTTAAATGCATTTCACCATAATCCCACAACACAGTAGATAAGGTATCCGATTGCGTATACACATCGTTATGGCACCCACTGTTACAAATGTGCGATTTTTCCATTTAGCTTTCGGGGGTCGCAAAGGAGACAACCCAAGCAATGATGTCTTCTTCAAAATACATCATACGTATTATCCATTGCAAATATCCCTATATTCTCTTATATTACATACAGGTTTATATATAATATATTTACAACAATAACAAGTAACGAAGCCGAGAACTGGAACATCTAGCCACTTGAACTGGTTGAAACCATCTCGCGAAATAGGTAACACTCGGAGCTCAAACAACTTACGCAGATTGTATTCCTTCTTCAAAAACACTTTCTATGCTAAAATATCTCTCGCAAATCACTTAAGAATTCCGATGTTTGAAACATTTTTTTCAGATTTCCGATATATTGCATATTGATTCAAATCATGTACCTTCCCCTTCTACATCCCGTTTCTATCACCCCTAAAAAGAAAAAAAAAAAAAAAAAAAACGTATTATCCATTTCAAATATCCCTATATTCTCTTATATTACATACAGGTTTATATATAATATATTTACAACAATAAAAGAAGTCAAAACCTAAAAAGTATGCCTAGATTGCCTCAGCCATTTCACTAAATAAAAATTACACCCCTGTTCCAAGTAACGAAGCCGAGAACTGGAACATCTAGCCACTTGAACTGGTTGAAACCATCTCGCGAAATAGGTAACACTCGGAGCTCAAACAACTTACGCAGATTGTATTCCTTCTTCAAAAACACTTTCTATGCTAAAATATCTCTCGCAAATCACTTAAGAATTCCGATGTTTGAAACATTTTTTTCAGATTTCCGATATATTGCATATTGATTCAAATCATGTACCTTCCCCTTCTACATCCCGTTTCTATCACCCCTAAAAAGTCCTGACAATTTACATGGTCTAGCCTAAACAAATAAGTAAAGTAAACAAAATGCTACACTATATAAGACAACTGGCATGGCTACCAAAGCAATATGATAGCGTTCGCCCTCATAATAACTGGAAAATAAAATCTAAAACTTGCAAAACTCAGACGTGGATGTCGTTTCCGCAAACAGATTTAAAAAAACAATAGTAGTTTATAAAAAGTACCGTGTGTTCCCCCAAAAATGAGGAAGAAAATTGAGCGAGTCCATTACTTTAACTATAAGAAAATCATTATATTGATATTGAAGTTTTTAAGGGTTATAATAGTTGCCTGATCTTTCTTGTTAAAAATTTGAGACAAATCAAGTGCGAACTTTTTGTTTTGAGATACGAGCGATAATGTGTAAGCATGTTGTAAACCACTTTTACCGATTTAGATGGAAACTACAACCTTTGAAACCACCTGCAATGGAACACTGCCATTATCCTTTAACTTTTAAATGACCCCCTCCTCTTCTCACTTCTTCCTTCCGTCAAGCAATTAGGAAGTTGAAGCCCAAATTTCTACATTGATCATATCAACATTACATTACATGAAGGGGCTGGTTTTCACTCTTGATTTTTTTCGAAAATCTTTACACTTACTTATTCGTAAGCGTTAATTGCTATTCATTATAGAATAAAAAGTAACTATAGGCAATTCTGTTATTGTTGTAGTTGTTGCATGGTGGTGGTGGGGGTTATGAATTTCGAGAATGTCTGAAATAGGCTCTGAAGCCAATCGGTATAGAATAATTTGGAAACGACATTCTGATGGATACCGTCCGCAGAAATTACGGCTTCCGTTAACGAGGTTCGTATATTTCAGCCATTTAGTAGAGGCGGGTGCAAATATCAAATAACTGTCTTGATCGTTGAACTACCAGGGTTCAGGGACGATGCACTGATGTAGTTTATTCGCAGATATAAATGTCCTTATTAATAAATCAACAAGCATTAGCGGGACCCCTCTCATCTATGATATTACTGTAAAGCACTACCTGGCTGCGTTATCTGTCATACACCACGTAAGCAATAATGATATAAACACCAAAAACCATAATGCAATTTATGTCTGTTTTTCTTCTTGAGTTCGGATTATGTTTCTAAATTATAAAACTAGAAAGAAGGTAGTAGTCCTGGTCACTTACTATGGAATTAGATTAAAATATTGACACTTATACTTAAATACAGTTCTTTATCTATCGGGACATATCGGGGTTATCAACAAGACATTGTTTCACTGAAGATTTGAATCATCTACCTCGATTACAATGTTGTTTGTGCCGTTTAAACATCAGCTGATTTCGTTTGTTATAAACTCTGCAGCAATCGAAAAATCGAAAGATTCTTTTCCCGTTTGTTAAACCACATAACATTGGAGGCTGTGTGGTAAATAATATTCCGCGTTTTCGTCTGATAATGCTCTCCCGCTAATACATGGATACGTATTCAGTCGGCCGATATTGCAACAGCGGGTTTTCAGGTACTTTGATTTAGGTGTTTAATAATACCTAAACAACCACGAATTTATTTTTTTTCAAATATTTAAATCTACAACACCTACAAAATGGCGTAACAGAGCCGTTTGTTTTTATTTTAGGGTATCAAGTGCTGACATTGTGAAAATCAAATTCTGAAAATGTACACATTTTTATACATTTTAAGAAAAAAAAAAACAACTGGAGCAAAATGAAAAAAAAAAAACACGACTATGACAAAAGAAGATTTGTTCCAAATTTGGTGGTTATAGCCGTTGTTGTTTTCATATGGGTTACCGTAGAATTATCCCAGGATGACCTTGAACCGTTATGAGCCAATAATCTTGAAACTAATGACCACAAATATGGCAAACTATACCTTTTTTTAATTCTCATGCCCAATTGAGTAACCTGGTGTAGGTTTCAAAACAATTAGACCTGTTTTACTTTTGACCCCTGTACAAAATTTACCCTATTTGTTACATGTTCCCCATTGTTGATTTTTCTAGACTTTTGACACAAAATTGTTTCTGTTGCATTTTTTTAGAAACAATTTTCTTGCACTACGTATACAAGAATAAAGATTGGGTTCGGTTTTCTAAGAAAAATTGCTGAGGGATAATGCCAATAAATTATACCCAGGTGTCCTTTTATAATTTTTGTTACATATGGAGAAAAAAAATAACTTATTTAAATATCTTATTTTAATACAATTATATCAGGATATTGAGATGATAATTTGTAGATGGAATTAAATTAGGACCGCTATGTTCAATGAATGGATCCTCATATTTTATGCACAATTGATACAGCTCTTATTTGTTTAGATTCATTTCCTATGGGCTTGATTAATTCAGAATATATATGTAGGTGCTACAAATGTATAAATGAAAAGAAACTAATGCTAGCAGTTGTGTTTAGAATTCCTATTAAAATAAATGCAAATTGGTAAATGTGTCGAAATTCTTAATCAATAAGCGTTGTCATTACTAAAAATATGTGACCTTACAGTTATACTGTGTCGCTTTGGAAAATATTCCCGATTGTTTCTTCTCAAATTACATCGCAAACGACCAAATATTCACTTTTTTACCGTCGCCAAGTTATTCACTCACCACAATTAATTAATCCTCGTTGTTTGCAAAATAGTTTGTACACGTTTGTACCTCATGCAACTTGGGCTTAAAGGTGCTTGTTCCTATTTTTGTGTATTGTGTTCTCTACTTGATATGAGAGACTGGCATTTGCACAAATGCCCCACCAAGCACCGTGGGAAACAAACTTGCGGTTTTGATGGGAGATGCAATAATGCATGTTGCAAAGCCCTATTCAATACTGTGCTAATATTGATGGTTAACCACTAAAACGGTGTTTTTTGTTTATATCTTGGGAATCAAATGGATTAGAGGGCTCAAATTTCAGGATGACAATGAGAAAAATACGGCCTTTCATCTGATATCAAAATCGATACTACTACCGGGTAAATCAGAGGGGTCCCAAAGACGATCGGAACATGCACCTTTAAGAGTGTAATACATTTCTAGAATAGACACAGTGCATTTCCAGGGGAGTAGCCAGCACGTAGCACCACGTAATGACGAGGGGGCTCTTGAGGAAGACCTGAAATAACATTATGCAATACACTTTTTGGTAATATATATAGATAATCATAACAATCTTGGTAGAGTGCCTAATGTAGAGGCTTCTAGGCGCTTGATATCGAAAAATGAACTAATTTTATCATCTATTAAACTACAAAAATATAAATTCAATAGATAAACATTTAATGTGAATATTTCTTTTACAGTATTCAACCAAATTAAATTGCCCCATCTAGGGTCTAAAGTCAAATTACTTACAAATAATAACCAGTAGAAACTGAAGAATGATGTGAACCAGGAGATAGAAGAGAAGAAAAACCAACCCAGTTGCCTCCCATACTAACAAAATATGGGATACACAAGAATCTTCAGCTGCCAGGATCTGCGTGTACGTTCCTGACAGCGGCAATGGTGAGGTATTGATCTTTCCTGGATTTAGATGCGGCTACCTTACCTTATCTGGTGAAAAACAGGTATCCCAGGCAATCGGATTGGATTGATTTAGGGAACCTAAATAGAAAGAATAATTTAGAATATCAATATTAACATTTGATTACACCAGACATGAGCAGTAAGCATACCAGGAGCCAAAATACTGTGTAAAAAGAATGTCTTGAGACGTGACTTGAAAGTATTTATTGACTGAAAAGGCAAAGCGGATACTGTGAGGGTTTATTTGACAAAATGTGCCGCTGCGTAAGCAAAAGATCCATCACCACAGAACTTTGTTGATGATTTGACTGATGTACTCAGGTGGTAGCAAGAAGACACGATCTCAAGGTTCTTAGTGGTAAATACAGCTGTGTATGCTGATATAGATATATGGGCAGGTGAGATGTCGTGAATGGCCTTGTAAATGAGAAGCAAAATCTTAAAAGCTGCCCTCGGATTTCAAGGACAGGACAAGCAGCTGCATTTTGAACTCGCTAAACCTTGGCCATAGAGCAATGAATTGCGGGAATTCAGCATTGACGTAACAAAAGCATGGGCCAGTCTGATGGGACTAGCAATGATAAACTCTCTGTTGTCAATCCCTTTGTATGAGAGTTCCAGGTTTACCGTGACCCTATCTTATTATCTTGTTATTTTGTTATTCATCAAGGAAATATATTTCCTTGGGCAACATACATTTATCAAAGTTGGTAACCTTTTCCGCGTTCCGATTACCTCTGGCCACGCACCTGATACTTGCAGAAGTCAATTTGTTTATCAATCAGTTATACCATTTGACGTACATGTTCGACTCACTTAATAGCTTTTATAATGTTACATATTTCAGATCAGAGAAGCTGACATTGAGAAATAATTTTTAAGAGCAAACACTACTGTACAAACGTAGATGTTGCAATTCGGTAAAATGGCTACATGGCTTTATTTAACCGCTCGCTTGACCCGTCCTGATTTTGACTTCTTTAATTTGATTAAGTGATCTCTCTGCGATACACTTAAACTACAATAGCTAGCGGCTAAAACAGACGTATACTGTTGCGTTTTAATCAGTTTAGTTTAATGTGGCTCACATTACGGCTTACACGTGGCTTTCTGTCGCTTGATTCTCTCCGAATGCTGGCCCTGTGAAGGTAAAGCAATATTTCCACAAGGTGGAACGTCTTAGTTCTGCCTACCTGAACAACGTGGCTTACTTTGCAAATCTTTACTTTTTGACAGTCACAACGTAAGGAGATATTCCGAGATAACGATTTCCCTGAAAAACTTGTACATGACTGCAGGTTGTAAAAGACCTGTGATAGCTTCTTGCAAACGTTTCTAGAACCATTAAGAAAAAATACCAACAAACAAACGTTTCAGCGACATTTACAGGTTTTACGTGCATTTTGCAGTAGTGTGCCTTAGATATATCATTGATTGATTGATTGATTGATTATGCAAATAACACCTTTTATTACCAAGGATGCAATTTCAAATAGTTTTGAAATAGAGAATAATAGTTCATAACGTATATAATTATCATTATTTTTGTAACATACTAATCACTTCTTTTGTTTTGATTTTACTGCTGAATCAACTCGCTCTCGAAGTAATGCTTACCCAGGTACCTAAAGCTAAGTGTTTTGCTTATTTACTTTTTAGATAAGCCAATAAATGGATTAACATAAGAACCAACAAACAATAATGGAATATACGGGCATTGAAATTCTCGGATATTTTCGGTGTCCAATTGATTCCTACAGGAAATCAAATATCCATGGCATGATAAATACGCTGAACGGAAAGACATTCCTCAGTTATCCATTCATTCATTTTCGCACCAAATTAAAATTTTAACAAAAATAAGTGAATTCAAAATAAAAATTTAAAATACAAAAACAGATGGTATGTTTGTCCTTAGCTAAGTTTCCATGATGCAACAAAACGTGCAACAACAAATTGGGAATGTAGCAATCCTTTCAGTCCGTTGAAATCCGTCGGAGCAACGCCATATCCTGCACTTGATGTGTTTTGAAATATAAATTAAACAAGTCTATTGTTCCTTGAAATCTTGTTTCCTCTATCAACAAAGAACCTCTGTGCAGTTCTTATAGAATGAACAAGATACGACACTGTGCTCCTATTGTTCTCTAACTGCGAACATCTTCTAACATGTTCTAACTCAAGAAGTTCCCACACACTAGCCTCCTTAGAGCTGGGTCAATCATATAAGCCATGCTTATTGCAAAGCACTAGTTTTTTTATTAATTATTTGTCGATTTTCCACACACATAATTTATGTGATTACAGTTTACATGATTTAATGAATATACACAACAACAATATAATATTCAAGAGTTGGTCACATTACATACATACAATAATGAAAAAAAAAATCATGCTCCAAATCTATCAGTTACATAGCATTGTGGTATTAAATTATTTTGAATTGAACGTCGCTTACAAATAAGGTTGCGTAATCGCTAGACTCCCGTTGAAGCGTAATACATTGAATGCCAATCTATGTGGCTATGTAATTAAAGTTTTGTTTATCTCGCTTTGTTTGTGTGTCTGGGTCTTTCAACGCGACCAAATGTGGTTAAACGTATCGGTGTAATGAATATTCCAAAAATTAATCTCGACAGATCACTAGCGAATCAAATGGAAGCAATCATTACTGAAGTTGCCACATGAGGAATATAATGTTACTTCTCATGCAATCTTATTTTTCTTTAACATATCTTTTTCATCAGCTGCGTTGATAGATTTCTGCCGGCAAGAGATCACAGACTCTTGCTAAGATGTGTCACATAATGTGTCAGTTAGGCGGGGAATGCCAACTTTGTTGAATGATTTACACTTCCGGTGGCGTGTCGTGTGTTATTACAGACTCGATATACCTCATATACAGGGATATTACAGCTGATTATTGCTAACTTGAGAGGACTTCTGAGTGAGTGGGTGAGTGAGTGAGTGTGATAGAGACAGAGAATTGCGAGAGAGAGAGAGAGAGAGAGTGTGTCGTTTGCCTGCTGTTTATTTTTTTACAACCAAATGATAGAATTTCTTTGATATTGTAATAGCAGTCGACTCGCGGACTTAATGACGTCATTGTGACGCCATACTAGGTATGTTGGTACTTATTCTGGTATCAATGGAAAGAGGAGGACCATAGGTATCCACTGATATCAAAATCATAAGCATCGGGTGCTCTATAACGAATTCCCCCTTGGTAAACCGTGTTACAAAAAAAAAAAAGGCTTGGTAAGACGAGGGTTAAAGTAAAATGAGTATTTGACGATTAATGCTACACCATATTATTTCACGATACATATTACTTTCTCGTGGGTATTGGACCCAAGCCTATATCGAGTACGGGAGAAAGAGGATTTGCCATGACCAGAGAGGTAAATAAATTTGTCCCGAATAATGGTCTTGAATTCAATGAAGTTGTCAAGAGATGTCATACAAGGAAGCCAATGCAATGCGTACCTATTGTGAAATAAAAAGTCACTACAAGATAGCAAATACACACAGGTAACTATATCACGTTCGTTAATTTATAAATTATAATTATTTTAATGTGTTAATGGACAGCAAACCCACCAACGTTATATCTTTTTAAACGTCTGTTCGATGATCGAAACTGCAATAGTACCGTTTTGCCTTCGACTATAAAATAGAATAGGCATTGTTTACAAATGTCGCGAGTACGACTGACCAGGGTGTATGAGCTTAGATTTCACAACCCTGGATGAAACATCATATCTAAAGTAAACAAGCCGATCGGACATAGCGCATTTTCTCGTGTAATTCATGTCGTCTGCTTTACTTGTCAAGTCCCGAGGTCGTCTGTGTATTTCATATAAGATTTCTGTCATTATTGTTATTTTTAAACAATTTTACACTATGAAGCGAATTTTGGCTGATTCATCACACGTACTTTCTTTCGTTTTTAAATTGACGCTATGATACCATGGTAACTGGATTAAAACTGATAGATGACGTCACTGGTACTATCAATAACCGTACCGTGAACAACACCTATTGTGGGGAAAGGCAAAGAATCAAAACAACTTACATTTTGTTTTGAAAGGGTGTAAGAAAGAAAGATGACGAAAAGCGGCATACTTGTGCGTCTTCAAAATCTCCAATTTAGGATAACCATCTTGCAGAGCTGACGATTTCTATAATCAAATTGTCAATTTAATTTTAAGAAGATACAAATGTAAAATGATTCTGTTATGGCCAGTTGATTTTGCAAAATTTGTTTGGCATCTATAAAACAGCACACGAATCTTACAAAACAAAATACTACATTAAATATCAGAAACAAATATCATCATAAAAGGTTGAATCAGAAAGTCATCAAGGATGCCGCGCCCAATTTCCTAACCAATTGTATTTTTGGCATAATTCCTGTCCCCATACTCATTACCCCTCGTCCGACCAAACGGATGATACCCAGTTGCAAACGAATAATGATCTAATGTTTTTATGTAATTGTAAGTTCACCCATGCGGTCATGGAGGTACCACCTTCAGGGGGGTCAGGGTGTCCCGTCAAATTCTGAAGGTGAGTCGGTGCCACCTTCCTATACTTAACTGTGTAAAATCGTACTTTATGTACGTATGATGCTACTGCTAGTTAAATAAGGCAATATTTGTATTTTTTCTTATTTTTTAGAGTACCAATTATGTGTATGTTACTTTGGACCTATCTTGGCCAATTTGCTTTCCATGAATGGCAAAATGGTTCCAAAACCCTTGATTTTGGCGATTGCGAAAAATTTGCTTAAAATGAAACAAATTCCAAACACGAATACGTAATGGTTACCCAAAAGTCTTTGACGTCACTAAAGAATATTAGAAATTCTGATACGTTTACTTTATTGTCTTGTTACATGAAAATAATGCAGCCATTGGTCCAATCCAGTTGTCTAGGTCACTACGAGACGAGTTTTGGCCTACCATAAAGAAACTCAAAATATACGTGCTAATCCTCCTTTGGTTACCTCTTACTTGAAAAAAAAAAGGAACTGTACACTAAAGGGACAAAATGGCATAAAATATTTAGACATAATGAAATAGACCCTGACTGAAATCACTTCCACAAATGAAAAACAATTAGCGTGTTACATTCGTAAAAAAAAGTAAAAAACAGCAAGAGGTGCGTGGTGGCAGTCGGGGCAATCCGGTCACGGAATATGAATGTGTTGACATCCCTGCCAGAATTTTTTTAATTTTTTTAATTTTTTTATTTTTTTTCAAAAGCATTCAGACCGCGATAAGACATTGTATTCAGGCTTGTATTAAAATATTGATTGACAAGTGAAGGTGAATTAGCAGGGCTTAGCACATATACCCTAGCAATGGTCTGTCAGTGATGACTACAGCTTTTCAATTTTACATAAAAGACTGGTTAGTTAAAATGTCAGCATCCTTGTTGAGAAGTTGAAGCTTACAAGGAAATAATATAGGTTCCTTTCTCTTTTTTTACAAAATATAAGCACCCAAATTATTTTGAAATTGGTGGAAGTGTTTTCAGTAGGATCCATTGTATTATGTTGAATTATTTTTTTTTCATTGTCATTGGGTCCCCATACTCATTATTGTTGAAAATAACTTGGCTCAAATCGGTGTCCTTCATGTAGAAAATCACAAATGGGTAAAAAAAAATAACATCCGGAATTTGCTTTTTGTAATCCAATATGTGTTTTCTACATCAAAAGGAAATATCGATTTATCTCAAACACGGAAGGGTAGAAGCCAGGTGACTAGAAGTATCTCGAAATTGTGGGGAAAAATACTAATCAAAAACCATATTTTTTATCGGTAGCATACTGGCAGCTGTGATTCCGGTATTCTACCGTATAATGGTTTTCTAACAGTGTATAGAGGATGGCGTAACCCTTAACACTATGAGATGACTATATTAAAATCGACATGCAGATCCTTTTAAATGCATAAGTGCGATGTATGACAGAATCTGGTATCCCAATTATTTACCAAAGCGCTAAAATGTTTACACACAAATAGCAACCGAGTGATACAGTGGAAAAATATATCAGAGAAATAGTGTGTAAAATTTATAAAAGTACAAATTTGACGCCCTACTGGAAAAGATACTTTAGGTGTCAGGCTTCGAGGACGTGATAACTTGATACTTTATTTTTTTTTTTTTTTTTTTTTTTCTAAAAACATCAATTCACGGACAACGGTAAACTAGTATATAAAAAAAGCTTATTCTGAATAATTAAAATTTTTTTTGCTGAAAGTTGCAAGATTAACCATCTAAAACGTTGATCACCGAGTATATGGTCAATAAATTCTAGGTCTTTGACGCCAGATACGAATTATTGATGATGCTAGTGTTAGTGTGGGTTGGTGTGGTATTCCCGTAAGATTTTTCATGTAAAATGATTTGTTGCTGATGGGGTTCAATAGACCTAAACTGTCAGGAAATGATGGGGTGCACATTTCCTACTGATGTCCATTCTTCCAAGGGAAAAGTTTAATATCGAGTCAAATGTGTTTTAATATACACTAAAGCGTTCGTCTCGTCATAAGGATTAGAAAAAGTAATATGTGCCTAGGTTCCAACCTTTAGTTACACGGTTACAGCCCCGATAATGGGCAAGGTACCCTGGGGGTAAATGCTTCCGAGGTGTTGAAAGTGTGTCAAATGATTTCTTGTGTCATACTGAAACAGAAAATGCATTTTAATTGATCTTTTGATATCACCATTGCGACATCAAGGGAAAGTTCTGGTGACCCATAGACGACGTAGACCCTTGCGCATGTTGCTATGTAATTAGCAAATCAAATATCACATACTGATAAAATAATACATTTTGGTCCTGTGAGGAAATACAAACAACTGATCAAAAGTTTCAAAACAAAATCTAAGCAGTGGGTAAATGTACCCAGGATGACCTTGTGAACCATTTATGGTGGCATATAGCGTTTTAACTAAAGGTCGGAACCTAGGAAATATATACTTTTTCTAACCCTTACAAGGAGGCGAACATGTTAATGTACATTAAAACACAATTTGACTCGATTTTAAATTTTTCCCTGTAGAAACATTTCCCCCCTTGAGGAAGGGGGCAGCAGTCCGAAAATTTGCACCCCGTCATTTTCTGACTGTCTGGTCCCCAATGAATGAAAAACAGCAAGAAAATCAACTTTAGCACCAAAATCCTACGGGAACTGTTTCATTGACATACCAACCCACACTATGTAGAAGAAGTGAAGTTCAATCTGGTCATTGTAGAGATAAAACATTATTTTGAAGTTGATCATGATAACTATGGTAGATGCCGTATCGAATACAGAAGTAATCATGCTCTTCATCGACCCAATTCACATAGCAGGAACCTGTTATAACTGGTAGATGCTCATCCGCTGGTACATGTTATAACGACTCAATGTATACACTGCATACAGTGCCTATACAGGCCGGTACCAATGGAACGGGTTATTGTTCCTTAACGAATTGTACACGCGTATTTCCAACCCTGGACTTAGTAATGTTTCTCTTTACTCTAAAATAATATTGAAATAGATTTATTCAAAAAGGCCATGATTGGATTCGAACCTGTGATACCTGCATTATAAATCGATGCTCTTATATCTACTACACTAGCGAGGGAGGATGTGGGAGAAAAAAAAAAAAAAAAAAAAATTCGTTGTGTGGCCATGGGTAGGACAAAATTTAACCACCCAATAGCACCCAACATCCAACAACTGATATTTTGGCGGATTGTTTGTATCGAATTGACATTATGTGTGTATACAAGCACCCAAACTAATATTATTCCGTGCAATATTCAAAATGTCAGCGCCCAGCACGGACGACTGGTTTTGAATGGGCTTCACCCCCTTGGCTAAACAGCAGGTACCAATGGAACGGGTTACTGTTCCTTAACGAATTGTACACGCGTATTTCCAACCCTGGACTTAGTAATGTTTCCCTTTACTCTAAAATAATATTGAAATAGATTTATTCAAAAAGGCCATGATTGGATTCGAACCTGTGATACCTGCATTATAAATCGATGCTCTTATATCTACTACACTAGCGAGGGAGGATGTGGGAGGAGATTGATGTTAATCCTACATAAGCTTTACGGAATAAAGCGATAATACTATTATGATATGATAGCACTGTATGCAGTGTATACATTGAGTCAGTTATAACAGGTACCTGCTGAATAGCAATAGCATTTACCAGTTATACACGTCTAGCCCTCTTCTATTCATAGATTATCCATTGTATTTCTTTTGTTAAAGTTCGTTGCCCCGACCTTTATTTTTGATAATGTGGTCAGTAGCTGACCACATTATCAAAACCTTTTGTTTTTTGATAAAGTGGTCAGTAGCTGACACATTATCACGAAATAAAGGTCTTGTCATAGAACTTTGAACGAAAGAAATACAACAGTCAGTCTAGAAACACTATACGAATCGGTGTAGAAATACCGTCTGCCATTGCTTAGGGGGTAGGGATTATTTAAATTTTAATCGCATTATGGACACCTGCCATGATAATAACATCTGTTTTTAAAATAAAAACAGATAGAAATGAGACAAACTTAAGTCTGTCAGGCTGAATGCCACAGCGATACTGTTCATATGTGTGTAACAAGCAGGACTGTATTAAAAAAATAAATTCTGTAGTGGCGTATAGAATGGTATTTTACAGGTCAAAGGTCAATTCCAGAGACATGATTACGCTCAATATTCTGGAATAAAATTTAGAATATTAATGTTAGGGACACCAACAATGGCGTGAAATATGCATATGCTAAATATATAAATTTTCAATTATAATACATAGTAACGAGAAAAACACAAACAATTTGTCACGCTGAATGCCACAGTATACTTATGTGATATGTGCATGTGTCGCAAGCAGGACTGTATTCAAAATATAAAATCTGTAGTGTCAACGAATGACATTTTACTGGTCAAAGGTGAATTCCACCAATAATGAGCGCGGATTTTGCAAATATATGCTAAATATATCAATTCATTACAAAAGAGGAGATGTTATATTAAAAAGACACAGTTCAAGCTCTACGACCTTACCTTTGCTTTTCACGTCTCCACAAAACGATCATTGGTGTCTTGACTTGCTATAATTAAGTATTCATCATCAAAATCGTCTTCCAAATCAAAGACCGACAACGAACAAAATTTGTCACAACAAACCACTGACTGTTACACTACATTACTATTAGGAACTGCTTATGCTGCAGGGTGATTACAAAATACTTAGCTCTATTCAAAACAAGTCGTTGAGGCGTAACATTATCAAGCTCTTCCAGCTTTAATTGATTGCCTTATTTCAGTTGAGTTTTGAACCTTGAAATCCGATTATCCCTTTCTCAAAAGTTCGACTCATCATTTGTTACCCCTATTGTGAATGATCCGTTCAATAAAGTCTAGACTTTTACACGAACCATATAAGCAAACATGGGCATTAAAGTGTTTTTATTTGTAAAAAAATGAGTATACACATAACCGAATCTGTGTGTACATTGTACGTGTCATGCAAACCATGCTTGACCGCGCCCACAAACACGGTTCCGTGCATATAATTATGACAGCAATCAATACTCCCATTGCAAGCTATTGCATTTCCCAGTTCAAACTTGGTTCCACAGCTGGAAAATAGCCATGCATATTTGCACTGTCACCTTGTTAAAATTATATGTCACCTTGCAATGATGACACTGGGGTTCAGGAATGATCTAAGTAATACCGACACACATAGTACATCTCACTAGTCACATTATATCGCGCATAATCTACCATTATTTAGGAGTACTTTTTCAACCCTCAATTTCCGGGATTGACTCATGGCGCAAAGGTACTGACATAAAAACAACACAAACACTGAACAACGGAAAGTCTTATTTAAATTCTGTTTTCAGCTTCCGATAGCCGAGACCATACCGGATTTTCCCATTATCATTGCGCATATAATTTTTACCACCTGAGGTCTAAAAAAGTCCCTCGAACGCCATGAACACACAATACAGAATTCAAAATCTCCCCAAGCTGTATCGCAAATATGACGTCACCATTCAGTAATGAGAGTAATGAGCGGCGCTCTTCATTGAAAAATGTATTGAAAGAAGTGTGTACGTGCGTCGTTAAACATTCTGATTACATCAGCGAATTGACAATACAACGATCAACAAAGAACCTGTTACTAGTGGTTGAGATTCCAAACAACCTACGAAAGAAGCATGGGACCTTCCAATATTGCTTTCAAGGAAACTTTTTTTCTTGTAAAGATAATAATATATAGAAGCAATTTAAACTTTTATTGTTGCTTCATGTATGGGAAATGATATTAAAAAGTACATGTAAGTAAATTCTCGTGCCGAGCAAGCTCGTGCGCGGAGTGCCCATCTCTCTTTAGCGTTTAGGCCAGACTCCTCCGTATTATTTTTGCTGTGGGGGGTTCGCCACTCCTCCCGCACAGCGAGTCTGTTACTTTCCCAGTATTGAATAACACTGGTACCCATTTATACACCTTACTCAAGGGCACAACACGTTGGCCGCAGCGGGACTCGAACACACAACCTTTAGAGTGCGGGACGAGCGCTCAATACACCAGACCACACGTGCCCTCATCTAAAACATGTATATAGAATCATAATTATGTCTAAAGGTTTTATTTTGAATGAAGCATATTGTTTGTGAAGAGTTCTTATCTCACGTTTGGTAAAACTCTCTCGAAATCCAAAGGATTTTAATGCAGGGAATAACGGTTTTAAATAGCCTACACGAAGGTGAAATTGGTAAAATAGTATAGAAATGTTTTTATTTTGCGTAAACACCCTGCGGGGTGATCATGGCGCGATTGCCAATCATTATTACGGTGCCCTCAGGAAATCTTCACAATCATTTCGCTTCATTTAGGTGGCAGCTGGGTAGGCGCATAACCCTATCATCACTTAGAATGTAAGATCAGCTATAACAGCTACTCAATTATTGATTGGGTCAACGAGTTAATTGAGACTAAGTGTCTTGTCGTCTTGTCCAACGACACAAACACGTTTGCCACGGCGGGCCTCGAACTCACGACTTCAACCATCTAATGAACATTTAGTCCTGTGCTTTTCCACTGTACCGCTTGCCCAATTTACATTAATTCGATACAAATGTTAAATCACCCAGTTCCGATATTTCGAGACAAGATGAGCGGGAGATAAATTTTCCAGCGAAAAGTTGATTGACAATTTAAATATGCAAGTTGGTTTGATAACAATTTTTATGATACTTAAAGATAAATGTAGTCTTGAAAAACGCGTTGATTGATTAAATAAGGTTGAGTTTTGGATGAATCATAGCGCTTGAATGTCAATATTTTTTACAAAAGTACTTTAGAATTTATGGCAATATCGATATGAACTGTTGTCACTGTTGCATTGATTTTTTTCTCCAGAAAATAGGGGGCTGGGGAAGCATTCTCTGGATCCGCCACTACACTCGGTAACATTTATGATTAATCAAGAACATTTACCGACAATGATAAGTAGTATGATGCAAAAGGTTTGAAAAAAAAACCCGCATGCATTTAATCGTTTTCATCCATGATACCACTAATAAATTCATATTGGTAATTCGATATGAATGTTTAGAGAATGTTTCAGGATCCTCTCCGCTCTCTCTCTCTCTTCTTTCAGAAAACCTTTTCAATCCCATTTATCTAATCGCTTTGCCCAGTAGTTTGATCATGTCTGTAGGGATTTCAACTCTTTCTTTCCTAGTCTGGGCTATCAGACTAGGAAAGTCTTGTAATTAATGAAACCGGCAGTGCTTTTCGCTTATTTGGGTTAATGTAGCTTTATTATAATTTTCTGCACTTTTGGGTCCCCTTTATTAGTTTAAAATTTCAAGAACAAAACACCCAGTAGAAAGTATTACCAAAGTATCTACACCCTAAGATGAACGCATAAAAAGAGCCTACTTCAAAGTAGTTTTCCAACCTTTGATTTGTTTTATTAATTGTTAGTCCTCTGATACATCGTATATTATGTAGCTCAGTACCTTTTGTCACGAAAATTATGAATCATAAAGGATAGACACCGGCAAAGTCCAGTCTAATGTTTATATTTGTGAACGTGTTATGATCCAAAATCACGATCGCAGAAATACCGGCATCATACATTGTGCCGGTGTGTTAGTATTTAATGATAATTAGCATGCACTTTCGATCTCACTCAAATGCTAAAGAACATAATAATTAACAGTAATGATAAATTGGAACTCAGTTATGTTAATTACATTTGATCTCCCCATAGTAAATGATAACCACTATCACAATGCTAACTAACTTAATTTATATTCAATATCTGGCGAGGTGTTTTCTGTGCGCAAGAGATTTCAGCTACTTGACTTTCTCGCCAGAGTGCATTTGGGCAGGAGCGTCCCCAGACTGGGAGACGTATACCTACCCATTTGCTGCTACGCTCGCCTGACAAATGTTGGTGTTTTGAAATTGTGTCGGCAAATGGATAGGTTTACCGGAAACTCTATTTTTTTACCGTCGGCTCAAAAACCTGAGAAGCGGTAGGGGGACAAATATCATTACAAAATTGTTCATTTATACTGTTTATTAAGTTATACTGCATTGTTTCATTAAAATATTCTAAATTCGGTTATTCTACATTAATACCAATTTTGCCCACAAAGCAACATTTTGCCGACAAAATTTTGTAAATGGGGGTGCCACACCCCACACCCCTCTAGGAACGGCGCATGCATTTGGGTAATGCTGTTCCTGATATGTCGTTAATCCTGAACATCGATAAAAATCTGAACGATTTATAATATAACACTGCATCTCAACCTCCAGCAGTAGTTGATGGTGCCTAAATCGGCCGTGTGGTCAAGCAGCAGGTGTAAAAGATGTTGAATTCTGTGCCCATGCAAACGAATCTCACTGCCTTTTTTCTCTTAATAAAATAAAAAGTGTACTACCAAAATCACATCAAAGATTGTTTCATTTGATTTATGTATGGGCGGTGTTATAAATTTTGGTTTGTAAACTGACACTCTTAACATTGGTACTTTGATCGTTCGAATTGACCGACTTGATTGGAAACCCTAGGGTAATTTGAAATTGTACTCATAAATAGAAAGTTATTTCCTTACATTAACTGCTATAAAGATATTTGTTCAGGAAGGGTTGGAAATTAGGAGGTACCTATAAATATCGTTCTCGTTAAGATAAATCGCCCTCATTAATCACATGTGTACGTGTCAGCCGAACTGGACAGGTGTCATCAGTAATTGAACTGACTCAAACTGTACACGATAGATAAAGAAAGTTTCACGGGCTTTTGCCTTTGGCGCATTGTTTTATGATGTGAAAACTGCTTGACCAAAATCCGCATCGTCCACTCAAACAGCATATGCATGGTCAGTGAAGCAAAACCAAAATACATTTCGCAATAGCGGGTTCGAGCCCGGTCGTCATCAAATGTGCTCTCTTTCAACAATATCCGCACAGAATGGCAATAACAACAAGCAAGGCATCGATATAAATAAACAAGATGGAGAGAATACAGGTGTTTATTCAACAGATTGCAGATATACCAAATGCGTAAAGAAAAATCAACGTGCGCTCAATAAAATAATTGACTCAACTTCACAAAAATCGCTTCCTAACGTGAGTCCATTTTGTAATTCCATACTCATTGTGAATCGTCGTAAAATGGTGTCTTGGTATACATTTCTGGCAATAGACGTGTGTTCGACAATACAAATAAAAACAAAAACAAATAGAAACATTCAAAACACACTTAAAGACATATCGCTATGTCCTCCAAGAAGTCATGTCTGAAAACTGGCTTCAAATGACATGTTTTATTTTCTAAAACAAAATATTATTGGATAGATAAAGACACTTCAAATAACAATCAGTTTTATTATTTTCGTTGAAATTCCTGCCACGGAAAATCAAGGTGTTGAAATCCCTGCCAGAGGTCTCGGTGTATCCAACATGTTTTTGACACAATTCAAAAGCATTCAGGCTGGGATTCAGACATTGTACTTGAGGCTTTTAGTAAGCTATTGACCTGACAAGTGAAAGAAGATTAGCCGGGAGTAGCATATATACAACATATAAATACACATAAAAAAAAAAAAAAAAAAAAATATATATATATATATATATATATATATATATATATATATATATATATATATATATATATATATATATATATATATATTATAAAATGCTGGCAGTAATGGCAGCATCTTTGGCTGAGAAATGGAGCTCACAAGGAAAATAATAGTTACTCCTTCCTTTGGTACAACATGTAAACACCAAAATTGTTTTCAAATTTGTGGAAGTGATTTCACCGGGGGTCCATTCATTATGTCTGAATATTTTCATGCCATTGCGTCCCTTTAACTTCAGACAACTACTGTTAAATATATTTTAAATCAATCCATAACGTTGATGGCTTTGGAGAAAATATTTTTAGCCCATATTTGAATAAGATAGGGGTTTTTGCTGACATCGGGTTTAATATTTCTTTTTATTATAACCGTAAATATTTACAATGAACCATCATTCTGTTCAATCCACCAATTTCCGTGTTGCATGCCAAATTCAACCTTGAATACGCTATACCTTCGGAGTGATCAGCATTGTTTTTTTTTTCTGCTTCTTCTTCTTCTTCTTCTTTTTTTATAATTTCAACTCTTGTAGATCTGTAGATAAGTTGCACTCGCTAATCACGTGTTAGGAATTCATGCACGATGAACATGGTTCAGGATATTTGAAAAAAAAAAATAATTTATTTAGCATACACTTAGACGTTTCAACATTTCTTGGACGTTTCAGAACAGTATCGTCGTCAATGACAACATGGAATAACATTTACATTTCGTTTTTTGGAATAAAATAGGCCTAATTTTCGCGTGTTTCGCTCTCTTTTGGTGCCGTTTAGCACTTCTTGGAGCAGGTCACCGGGATGACCTCGGAATGTTGCTCAACCTAGCTCGATTGCCTCGGTATGCCCCTTATTGTCGTATGAGTACAACAAAGTCGTATATAAATTTTCGCAATGTCAGTGTGCTATATGTCATACATTATGGATATTTATAACAATTTCTACAACACAAACAAATACAAAGTCGATTTATGCCAAGTAATCTGTGTGTATCAGTATAGTACCTTAAACCACATTCAATGCTCACTTTTTGACATAAGTCAACGAGATTTAGCTTAAATTTAAAATATAAAGAGAGCCCCTTCTTTACAGGATATGGAATATCATCATCTTACAAATTTGGTAAAAGAGAAAATGCAAACAAAAATTACAAAATGTTGTCGTTTTCGATGATATCTTAAAAATATGACCTCGACCAGAACTCCTAATGAAGTCATTTTATAACATTTGAAGGAAGTCTTGAAGTTTGAGTTCTGGATAATTTCTTGATAAACAAGGAGCAAAATATATTGCGATGCCGGTTTGGCATAATTAAATCACCACTTAATGCCAGTTTAACTTGGCGTTCATATTTTTAAAGAACACTGCCATAATGTTGCTTTGGACAGTGCTATCGATTTGAAAGCATGGTGATTTTACTGAATGGAAGATGGATTAACAGAGACTTGTATCAGTCTTGCCTTGAAAATAATTTGTTCGAAACCCAAACTTCAAAATTGTTTCAAACATTAGAAAATGATTGGAAGAGGTCAGCATTTATTTTACAGTATCCCTTCTATGTTTTAGCCCACCGTGATGTAGCTACGTATGTAGTATATGTATTTAATCACAATTGGAATTACCCGTGGAGGCTTGTTTCTGAATAATTTATTGAAAATAGTGAGCACCTTTTGGGTTAGGAAAGCGCACTTTAGGGTACCTCTTTCCTGCCAAAAAAGGAAACTGTAACCTTAAGGTACCTCTTACTGCAAAAAAGGAACTGTACCTAAGGGTACCTCTTACCTGCAAAAAACCCTAACGGCCTTTGGTTTCTAGCCAGAGAAAAAGGAAGGGGGTAAAGGGATTGGACGTCTAACCTCAGCTCATTGAATTCTAGTGGGTTTGGTAGGATCGCCATGACGGGCTGTGCCGGCGGAGGGCACAATCATAAATCAAATGGATCTGATGTATTATCACAATTGGAATTGTCCGTAAAGGTTATTCCGATTAAGTTTATTGTACCGATTCCCAGTGCTTTACGGAATAAAATTTAGTCCAAGTGTTTATCACTCCCTGAAAGGTGTGTGCTGGCGGATCGACAGACTGTCCACAAACAAAATATACAATCCAAGATTAATTTGTTTTGGGCCAAAAATTGCAAGTTCATCTTCAAATGCAGTTTTAATGATTTTTCTTTTTAGGAGTGTTCCAGCTTCATGAGATTTTGAGTTGGTGTAATTGGGGGTCTGGTTCAGAGTTATGGCTAATTATCTGAGACAGTTGAAAAACATGTTGGAGCCAGTTTTTGGCTAGATCCTGATATTAACAAAGTTGCTATTGAAAATCATCTTCAAGACATTCTTTATTGAAAAGTAAAATAAAAAGTAGGTATAAGTGTTGCTTCTGTGATTATAAACATAATTTATAACGTTATAATGTTGCAATTGCGATAAATACATGTATGCATTAGGAAATTCAATTCAAACAGTCTTGTTGTCTCAGATTTACTCCAGGTTCCAGCAGAAGGTAGAACCATAAAAACACCCTTGTTGAAAGTAAACTGGCCTTGAAAACACAACCATCCTTTCCTCTATTGCTCTTTGATTTAAAAAAGCTTTCTTCATCATATTCCTCCTGCATCTGGAGGGCAGGGGGAATTGAGGAAGGGAAATTTTCCCTCCAATTAGAGTGTTGTCCACAAATTTGTCTTCAACAGAATTGTGACTGTCCATTAGTTTCAGCGTCAAATTCCCAAATTCAAGAAGTTATGACTATGTCCCCTGAGAGGAGTCTATTATTTCACCACAACCTAATAATTTCTGGTGCTTCGCTGAAAAATAATAGATTGATTAGTTCAATGCATGATATGACATTCACTCTGTTCTGTACAACTCTTATTGTGTTTTGAAAAGGATTAATCCACAATGATGCTAAACGCCGTATACCTTTAGTTTCGAACTTCAGGTGAACCTGGCCAAGGGTATTTTGACCTTTGTGTTCACTGACAAAATCTCCGCTTAGAGTCCTTCAAATTGGATGGAATAAAAGCGAGGGATAGCTTAGGATCTTAGGATCTTGTCTAACAAATAAAGTCAAAATATCTTGGAACAGTTTATATTGTTCATAATTTTAGTTTGATTGTATAGTTTTTATTGGGACAGTCTGTATTGTATTTAGTAATCACAATTGGAATGTCCATAAATGTTTATTTTTGATATTCGCAATGGATCTGATCGAAATTGATTTGGCTTACAGTTTATGTCGGAAAATAGTTATTGAAATTATTGACAGTATACTTTTCATTTTACCTCTTTTTTTTCTGGGAAAGGCGTATGCCTGAGAGGCAATGGTTTCTTGTGGTCGGCAATTGATGGGATAATGTACAAAAATAACATTTGCGTGTTTTACAGAGGGCACAACAAAATCAAGGATCGTTAATGGATTCAATGTTATTACTAAACAAGACCAGGATAATGGGGAGTTTCGGTTTTCTTTCTTTTTTCGTTGGTTTGTTTGTTTCTTATCCTAAGACGGAAAGTGGACACCGTTCTATTTGCACAAGGAGGGACTCGTTTTTACCGAAACCGCCTCAATTTAAAATGCGGTTTTTGTTATGTCAAGTACACTGAATTGTGGCGATATAAAAGAAGGTCGTTGAAAACGGCTCTGGATTTGTTTCCAGTTTACATTTTTTTGAAAAGATACAGATTTTTTATGTTTACGTCATCAAGATTATTTTTCGAGTATATAATGCTGGCCGAGTGTTGCAAGCGTCACGGTGGATCATATTCCGCCTAAATTCTTAGATCATTTTTCCCATCTTCTTATTACCTCGGGGCGGTTGCTGATCGAAATTTAAAGTTATCACTCTATTCATGATCGGTTAGAAATTAATTGTTAGATCAAAAATTATAATCTTTCGAAAACGATTCAGATGGGTTATCAGATTAGAGTAACGGGGATGTTTTGTAACAGCAAAATTGAGACTCATATAATGCTATAACGCACGTTAATCGGTATATTAGCCTCGTAATAATTCATCGCAAACGGCGTGAACAGAAAGAAATGTGATATTACATCATAGAAACACAAATGCTAATTTATGTTTTCCCTAATTCAATTTGTGATTACTATTTCCATTCATTAGGTTCATTGATTTTGGGTGGAAGGTGAATTCAGTTTGCAATCAAAATCGTTATTAATTAAATACCTTATTGAATAATTCAAAAAATAGATGAAAAATTTACGAGGTTAATAAGGGAATTAATTAAAGGAATAAAATGGTGTTTATGTAATACACATATATTTACAATCAACACTGCATGTTTATACGATAGGTCTTTGCAGCAGTCAAATCTTAACGCTCTAAACCTTTGCATGAAATTAGCCTTCTACTTTCAGAAGGTTCCGCCGTAGTAAAAACAGTGGCTTAAATTCCCTAAAATCGGGTGTAACATAAACATGTCCTCCTCAGGTAGACGTTTCATATAATAAGTCCCATGGATGCAAATGAGGTATTACAATTTATTCCGTCAAGGCTATATTAAGTGTGCCCGTAGTTAGCCGCTAGGAGGGAATGGCCGATAACTTCATTGCATCCAGGACTTCTATATGCACGTAGCCACTAAGGGGACACAGAATCTATTCCAATGACCGATAAAAAAAAAGAACAAACAGAATAGACCCAGCATCATCCGGTCCGGTGTGTGACATGGTTACTAGATTTAGTAAGAACATTTACCAACAATGATAGTAGGAAAGAAAAAAAGCGAAATGTTTAAAAAAATTGCCTGCATTAATAGTGTGCATCTACCGCTAAAATGTTCATATTGGTAATTCGATATGAATGTTTGAGAAGTTTCAAGTTCATTTCCATTCTCTTTCTCTCGTTCTTTCTGCAAAAATTAATAACCAATTGCTTTGCCCAGTATTTTGATCATGGTTTGACGGGATTTTGTTGTCTTTCTTTCCTAGTCTGGGCATTCAGACTGGGAAGTCTTGTAATTAATGAAAAACGGCATCGTTTTTCACTTAATTGGATTACATAGCTTTTAATATCATTGTCAGCCTTTGGGTCTCGTTTATCAGTTTAAACTATTTCTCTTTCAAGAAAAAACCGATAGAAAATATTACCAAAGGTGTCTTCGCCCTAGATGAACTCACAAAGAAGAAACCAGTTTCCAGTTTGTGACTTGTAATTATGAGTTTTGTTGGTGTTTGTTTTCCCATCACTTTTCAATTTATTGAGTGGTTTTTCACTCAATTGTTTACACATTTCAAAAGCGTTCCTTCGGCGGCCCGTTACGGAATTTCTTGAGTACTTCTTTTAGAGCTTGGCGCTCCAATTGGGACCACACACCAAATTTTCCTATTTTAAGTTTTATTTGAAGTCACATTTATAATTGTAAATGCATGCGACCGGCGCTCAGCTATATACCAATTGGTAGGTCTCTCGAAAAGTGAAAGTCTGACTAATTTGTAGTAGAAACAGGGAGCAAAATATATTGTGATGACAGTTTGGCATAATTAAATTACCCCTTACCAGTTTAACTAATTGCATTTGACAACACACTGCCACCATATTAACTTTTGGGAGACAGTGCTTTCGAATGGGAGCATTTACCGGATGGAAGATGGATTAGAACCACAGACTGAGCTTTTGGAAGTCGTGCCTAGAAATAATTTATTCGAAAACCCAAACTTCAAAATTGTTTCAATATACTCCCCGCCTAAACATTCCGAACGAGTTGAAAAGGCCATCAACGTGCTCAAACTGCTTTCAATGAACGCGCCAAGCCAGCGGCTAAATCTTCTCAAACTTCCAATCATGCTACGTTATCATGCATTACGGACAAGGTCAATAAGCAAACACATTAAGCGAACAACGAGAGCTGCATTTATATTATAATTCACTACAGACCTACATACTTTAATACAGTAATTTAATCGTTCGGATTTTTTAGGCGGGGAGTATATTAGAAAATAACTGACCCATCTACTGATCTATTTAATTAATTTAATAACAATTAGAATGATCCTTAAAGGTTTATTTCTTATTGTTTATTGTACATATTCCCTTGAAATCTTTACGGAATGAATTAAGCCACGTGGTCACCACTCTCTGTAAACTGTGCGCCTTTCGGGTTTAAAGGGTCACAATGGCATAAAAAATATTCAGACATAATGAAATGGACCCTTACTGAAATCACTTCTACAAATTTGAAAACAATTTGGGTGTTTACATTCCGTAAAAAACAGTAAAAACAGCAAGAGGTGGTGGCAGTCGGTGGCAATTCCTGCCACGGAAAATCAATGTGTTGACATCCCTGCCAGAATTTACAGTGTATCTAGCATGTTTTGTGACACAATTCAAAAGCATTCAGACCAGTCTGAAAGTAATAATAGTCCAAAGGTATCATAGTCCGGGCTCCATAGACGGCAACGGAATAAAGCTTGAAACTAATGTTGCGTGAAGAGTCAACTGCATCGATTGCCCTATTGTTCACCATTGTTCCCGCACTGTGTGCCCGTAGGATTATATCTCCTGCCACACCTGTATTCAGACATTGTACTTCAGGCTTGTATCAAGCTATTGACCTGACAAGGGAAAAGTGAATTAGCCGGGATTAGCACATATACAATAGCAATGGTCTGTAAGCTGATGACTGCATGCTGTCAAATTTGATAAAAAGCTGGCAGTAATGTCAGCATCCTTGGTTGACGCTTACAAGGAAAATAACATTAGTTCCTTTTCCATTTTTTTACAAAATGTAAACACCCAAATTATTTTTAAATTTGTGGAAGTTATTTCACTAAGCGTCTATTTCATTATGTCTGAATATTTTTATGCCATTTTGGCTTTTAAGCCCCCTATAAAGACCAACGCCCTCACGCCGCGTTTACGGCGGACGGAGGACCCGATCAATAGGATGCCACTTTTCATCCTAGAAGGCGTCTGAGAGCAATATGTTGATTGTGTTCGATAATTGATGGATAATTTACAAAATAACAGTTGCGCGTTTGTATTAGAGTGGCATAACAAAGTCAAGGATCTTTAATGGATTTTATGTTATTACTATAACAAGGCAGGGAAAAAATGGGCGTTTCGTGTTTTCTTTTGTTGGTTTGTTTGTTTCTTATTGAAAGAATAAAGTGACCCCGTCATATTGCAGGATGCGAACTCGGCATGAGCAAATTTCTTTTTTATTTGTTCCAATACGCATTTTTTAATGGTGCGATATAAAAGAAGGTCAGTTAAAACTGTTCTGGTGGGTTTGTTTTGTGTTGCATAATAGAAACAGCTTATCCCAGGTGCAATATTTATTCGGGTATAATGCTGTTACTAGTTGTTGCAAAGCTCTACAGTATTATGTGTTCATATTGGCCTAATTACAGGATCATTTCCCGATCTCATTTACCCCGTGAGCGTTTGCTGAAATAGAAATTACAAGTATCACTCTATCCACTAATCGGATAGAATTGTCAGATTTAAAATAGCTAGCTTTAGAAATGATCCAGCATGGGTGTCGGATTGAGAGCAACGGGGATGTTTAAAAACAAAAATTTTGAGGACTCACAGTGCTATTACCGCACATTAATCGCCATATTAGCCTAGTAGTGGAGCGGTTTGGGATGCAAAATTTGTCGACAACCCCTCCCATCGTGTACAACAAACGCAACCCTTCTATTCGAAACGATAGTAATAAATAATTTTAAAAACGAAAAAAATAAAAAACGTTAAAAAAAAAAACTTTTGGTTGGCAGGGTTTTTGGGTCGAAAAATCGTTTTGAGCTAAAAACTTAAGAATATCAAGATTTATTAATTTTAGCAAAAACAAATTTTAATAATCACGCAATACTATCAATATCTGACATTTATTGATAGATTTCTGTTTTATACAATATATAACGGGTCTAGAATTTTAGCCCAAAATCACCTTTTTTTCCTAGAAAAAGCAGCCTTTTTATCACATGTCACCACAATGAGATACCTGAACCCTTAGGCAATGTATAAAACTATATCCAATAACAAAAAGGATTACCATAAAAATAAGATGTAATATTTTTACCTTAAAAAAAATAACAATAATTAAATTCGCTTAACTGGAGCCCAAATTTCATGTTTCGCTCCATAGAATATCAGCCCTGCCACCAAAATTTCAACCACAACCATCATTTTTTTTAAAATCTTATTATTATCCTTCAAATAAAGGTTGGTGTGTTTTGTTGTACGGTGGGGAGGGGGGGTAACTGGGGAAAACTAGAGCACTTTTCAAGGCTCGGCGGCTCCGCATAGATTTCATCGTCGAAAAACAAGCAGACGGGCGTGAAACAGAAAGAAAATCGATTATTAATCTGGGAAACAACAAATCATACTTCATGTTTCCTAATTCAATTTTTGATTACTATTTCAATCCATTATAGGCTGGTGAGTTTTTTGGGTGAAAGTCGGTTTGAAATAATAATAAAATTTAATAAAATACTACTCTGAAAAATATATAATAATTAAAGAAGTAGACGCGGTAATAGGGGAATTAATGAAAGAAATGAAAAAAATGAAGTAAAAATAAACATATAATTGAACTGACGTGGTTTATCCGATTACTGGCCTTTGTAGCAGTCAAAACTTAACGTTATTATTTTGCATAAAATTAGCACCCTTCTTTTCAAAAGTTCCCGCCGTTGTTAAACAAGTTGGATAAACTTCCCTAAAATTGGGTATAACATACTTCCTCACTTAATGACCACGAAATTCAAATGTTGATAGTCAATATGAACTATTGCGTTTTTAGGTAAGGGCCATAGGGAACTCCTTGAATAGACCTTGACCACCTAAGTGTTAAAGGCAAGGTAGACCAAGGCCTCTGGATTGTTACAGGTTAATTCTATTTAAACCATTGCTATGACGTCATTTCTTTGTTTGTCCTGTTGATTTTTTTCTACGAATCCACACTTTTCTGCACGAATCTACAGTACACTATAGATTCGTGCAAAAAAGTGTGGATTCGTAAAAAATAATCTACATTATAACAATGGAAAAATTGCATTACATGTGTAGAAAAACAACAACATAAAATTATAATAAGCATAAAAAAATAACGTTAGAACATTTTCTCCTTTTTTTAGATATAACATTGTGCTAGTATTACATGCTTAATTTTGAGCAATTATGATTTCTGCATCTTTTTAAGGAAAATCATTTCCGTCCGTAATTTTGTTGCCACGTTTAAGAATTGACGTATAAAACACAATTTGTACACGTGTAGGTTATCATTTTTGTTTTAAGTGGAATAATTTTACACCTGTCATTTGTATAAATCGTACCTGTTACTTCAGTAGGTGTTTTTTTTTCAATTTGCCCAGTGACGTAAAATCGAGCAAGCTTGGAAATGGCTCATAGTAGGCCCATACAAGTTACCATTAATATTTTAATTTGTTTTTTGTTTGTTTGTGTTTGTTTGTTTGCTTTTCTATTTTAATTTTATTTCAATGTAATTTTCTTCTGTATAATGAGTAACAATTTAAGCCTATGCTAGGCTTACAATTTCATGTAAAGGCTTTTTTCCTCTTTAAACGCATCGTATAAAGTCAGGTCATTGTTTAGGTGTTGTATTAAGGATATGGTTTAAAGTTAAAGGGGCGTGTTCCGATCGTCTTTGGGACCCCCTGATTTACCCGGAAGTAGTATCGATTTTGATATCAGATGAAAGGCCGTATTTTTCTCATTGCCGTCCTGAAATTTGAGCCCTCAAATCCATTCCTTTCCCAAGATATAACAAAAAACCGCCGTTTTAGTGGTTAACCATCAATATTAGCACAGTATTGAATAGGGCTTTGCAACATGCATTATTGCGTCTACCGTCAAAACCGCAAGTTTGTTTCCCACGGTACTTGATGGGGTGTATGTGCAAGTACCAGGCTCTCATATCTAGTAGAGAACACAATACACATAAATCGGAACAAGCACCTTTAACTTGTCATGCGAGTTAACATTGCCTGAGGAATGTTTCAAATTACGATAATTGGTTATTATTGATTCATTTATTTTCACTCATCTTGTACGTTTACCAATATGATAATGATTAGGCCTTGGTATATTATCTAATATAAATTACTCGGTCTTCTACAAATTACGCCTATAAAACATCGTTTTGACTATACTCGATTCATCTGATATGTGACCCGTAACATTCTTGCGGAGGTGAAAAATTCAATGAGGCGCAGGGACTTCTGTTAATCATGTTATTGTGAGCAATGTTAAGGCCTGAGATACACTATAGTGCGTTTCCATACATGAATGAAATTGTATTTAGTGGCAGGTGGTGAGGTTAACTGATCGGAGTGTCCGCCAAGATAATCCGGTGTGGCACACGTGCATTTGAATTCTTACATTTTCCCTCTCCGACTTATTGGAATGAGGTCTAAAATCCAGGGGGGCCGTCCGCCCGAAACGTATCAACGCGAATCGAGTTATAGTTAGTCAAATGATGTTTTAGTTATTACAGTAATGGACTCAAATGTAGACAATGTTGGACTGCTCATTTATTTTGACAATGAGGGTCCTATTTATAGGGGCGCTTCACAAATCTTAGGGACGCGCAAAGGAGGTCACAAAATGTAGTGGGACTTCAGGAAAAAATTTGCCATATTAAATATTATGAGGAATTTATCATGCAAGAAAAATGCCCCCGAAACCCTGTGTTTGAAATCAAATAGGCTCTGTGCTTCCCGGAATTTGTTTACTTGTATTTCCATTTTAGCTCTTTTTACGGCCCATTTTTTAAAGGGGGTGGCCCGATGTAAGGGATATGAAGGTTTCATATTAATTAGATTGGTCTTCACTCCAATACCCCATCTGTTAAAGTTTCGCGCCGAGATTTCAATCCGTTTTGCTGCGAGAGTAAAAAACGTGATTTGTAAGCCCATAGAGTACTCTATAAAATTAATATTGGTCGACCGAAAAGAGGGCACATTTTTCGCTCATAACTTCCAAACCAAAACATCCTTTGGCTCTAAAAATTTCATAGGGTAAATGGAAAATAGTAGGTTTCTTATGTCCCAACATTTCAACCACTTCCGGTAAAAAATCTGGGGCTTCTGGGGAATGGGTAATTAGCGATCGGGCCATGGACCTTTAATTTGTCCATAAAAACACTCGAAAACATTTTCAAAATAGCAATGTAATGAAACGCGAGTTTAAAACCTTTATGCTCGCCTTAGCCCCTGAAGCTGAGACAATTTTTGGCCTAAAACAAGAAGAACACGCACCTTAGGACTGCATTTTGATATGTCGTAATCCTTGGCCTTTTCCGGAGGAATAGTAGAATTCCAAAATCAAACTTGTCCTGTATCGCTTGTTAAATATATTCAAAAAGTATATTAATCTGCAGTGAGCTGGATATCTGGTTTCTTGAAATATCTATTGTTGCCGTATTTCCTCAGTAAATCAACTCCCCGCAAGTGCTTTCGAAGATATGGTTTAATTTGTAATTCCAAGGTAACGTATATCCACCATATATCCATTGGGTAGAAAATTTAGACAATCCCAGACAACAAGACACGCACATGCATGTGCATATAGCAATGGCCACTGCAGTACTAAATGCTGCATTCCTACATGCACTGATGCGTGGATTCGAACAATTGACGGCTTTCAGACTCTCAATGGATGGGTGAAGTTACGAATCCACAGTTATTCAAAGGTTAACGCGGACATTGATTCTACATTTTGAGCAATGGCTTAAGTCAGTTTAATCAGATTTCTCATTTAGCAAGGTAAGTGGATGTACATCACTTGTATCAAGCTCGAGAACATTTTTACTTTGAGTGATACTTATTCATCGGAATCCATTTTATGTGTTGGAGGGAAACACGATCACGACAAATGCAAGTTTATTCCAGCTGCAAAACCATACTATCGTTATAGCAATGGACGATTTCAATGCTCGCCTGTGCTTGCTTTCGCTGTACTAATAAACTAACTGAAGCACAGGTATTATGTACGAATCTACAGGTATACAAATAACAGGTGTGTAAGAATTTCGTAATTTGAAAAGTCGTATCACGAATCTACAGTTATACAATAACAGATGTGTTTACAGCAACTATTTAACCATGGTTTAACGCTAATAGACCCGCTTGCTTGATTGTACAGTATTGACTAATCGATCAATATATGTACAAATCTACAGGTATACAAATAAGAAGTGTGTAAGAATTTCGTATACAAATAGCTGGTGTGTAACAATTCAATTGCGTATAAGCACGTTATAAAACATGCAACCGAATCCACAGGTATACAAATCATATGCGCGTAATTGCTGTATACAATTGTTATTAAAATGCAATGGATTAAGTCGGAGAAAGCACTCGAAGTTATTGATTCGTGCTATCCAAATCCCCTCGCTACGCTCGGGGATTCGGAAGCACGAATCGACACTTCTCGCGCATTCTCCTTAACAGAATGGGTACGAACACGCTTATTTTCGCTGATTACCAATAACAACAGCGGACGCTGTTTCGCAACTACCAAGTTCCATATTGATAAAAATAGAACTGCGCACTACTAATGTGTTAAAAGGCGTCACACTCGCCATAGCAACTACGAATATACTATTACCCACGATGTTTTGCAAGCCATTTTGAAAATCTGCAAAAAACTAGTGCCCGATCTTTGCGACGGTAAACTCTCTGAACAAACCACATGCCTGACGATGCTCTTAGATGTCTAAGGATCATTTTATAACCGAGGATCGTTTGGCGAAATCAATGATAAAGTGCATTTCTCCATGCTGTAAGATTTACGTGTAATGGGCATGGGTGGTAATATTTAAGCGTCCGCCAGTGATCTCATTGAATCTAGAGGGCGGTGCGATCTATATCTCTACTGCTCTACGAGGTAGACAAGGCTGGTCCAATATTGTTTTTGGTGATGGCGCGGGAGGTATCTGCCTATCGGTCAACTTGTAGTTTTATATTTTGCAGAATATACATCCATTTAAAACTTATTAAAAACTTTTAAACTTATCCAAAAAGGTATTTGGATATTTACATCCTTGTCCCTCGACTGATCTAAAATGTTGAGACATTTGTACCATCAGAGCTGTTAGCTTTAGTATTGATGTGCACCTAAATCTGACGTATCTCTGTTAGAAATTCCTAATTTTGCAATTTTCTGACAAAATTAGACAGTCAATAGCCTATGGGAAAATGTGATACAATCATTTGATCATAACACTACATTGAAAGATCGGAATCTATTCTCAAGGTTAACCGGTGAATGAAACAGAAGGTACTGTAAAGAAAAGGGCACCGTTTAAACCGATCAAAAGGCGATCCGTAGGCTAGTTCCGTTAGTTGGCATATTGAACCCTCTGGCCTCCCTTCCGAGACTTGATCATACCCAAGTATTGCACTCATGCAATCTATTGGAGGTTCATTATTTACGCAATCCGTAAGCAAGTGGTTTCCAGAGATACCCCAAAGTGGCGTGCAGGTCTTGCGTCAAACTTCATTTGAATCGAATGTCTTATGTCTTTATCTTGTACTACAATCAGTGTGAATGTCATGGAAATGTCAAAAACTGACAACTCGCAAGACATGCCTGCACATGTTGGGTCCAGGTGGAGGTGAGAATATGAAACTAGAATTTCTCGGTTTTCGCGCTCTCCTCTTGATAGAATATCACTCTTGGGCAGCCTTCAACAATTATCTATCAGGTTTACCTTTGAGGTCGACCTTTTTCCGTTGACAAGGGACATAGCAACATCCATCCTTACATACATCCAGCGTGACAGGATAACGCTGAGTGGTCCTTCCAGCATATCTGGCGGCCAACAAATAGATGAAAAAATATTTGGTAAATGAGCTTTGGTTCAGATACAAATTTATAACTGCACAAAATATGTGGAATTACTTTGAAAAAGAAACAGGTCAGATGAACATGTTCGTCCTATTTTGGCATTTTACCCTACCTGAATCATTTACAGCATTCATAGTTGTATACAGATGAATAGCGTCATTGGCCAGGAAAACACCAGAAAAGTAATTCTCGCCCTTGAACATATTTTCCTTTAAACATGTCAAGGGCCATACATAGATGAACGTTTTTCCCTGCCCTTCGATGAGAGCTTGCAATTTAGATGAAAAAAAAGGAAGGATTATGAGTTAGAAATCGGTCTGGAAAGCTTAACCTCCAGGATGTGGAATACATCATCCAACCGCTTGGCCACTGGTGAACTAGGTGGTCATTATACTACCCAAAACTGAGCACCGCTTTGTGAATATCGAAAGTACGCCACTTCCTTGTATTTTTAAGAAATTTTACCCTAAGACGCTCAGATTCGGACTTGTTTTGCTCATATTTTCATGACTTTGCTCTTTTCAGAGTAAAGTTGATTCTTCATTACATATTCAAACATGATTTTTCCTATGTGGCTCTCATCTCCCAAATTATGTTTTATTGTGGAAATCCATTTTAAATGCGAGGCATTTGTTCAAATACAGCTGAAATGAGTTGGGATATAAAAGTAAACTTAAAATGGATCGGGTTACGCATGGGTAAAAGATATCAGGCGACATCGCCAGTTGCTGCTTGAAAAGAGATGTTGTATTGCATACGCACCGAGAAGGTGTTATGCATATTACTTTATAATCGTTTTACCTTACTTACACTGTAAAAAATATGGAGTAAAAAAAGGGGATTGCTCTTGGAGTAAATTGCACTCCATTTTGAGTGAAATTTACTCCATTTCGAGTAAAGTTTACTCTTTTTAGAGAGCAATCCCCTGTTTTAGTCCATATTTTTTACAGTGTAAGTAAAACTTTACATAATTCGATACAAATATACACAGTTATTAAGAAATTCTTACATATTTCGGCAAAAGCTATACATGTATTAAGTATATTTTACTTAATTATTATGATTTTCTCTGCTCACATTAATGTTATGTATTATTATTTAGGCAGGTAACAAAAACATGAATTGATCATAGAAGAATGCGTTTACTCGATATTGTTCTCATTTAAAAATGCAAATACAGCATTTTCATAAAAATCAAGGTGGTTATTTGAAACCTTTCAACTTATCGTAACTTTTATAGTTTACCAAATGGTGAACTGTAAGACAGATTTTATTTCCTGAACTTTTTTCATCGTCATCGACCTAAGATTATAATGTACGTAATCTGTAATGCGACTGGAAGTGAAGTGAGTAAAAGAACAAATCACCATTGCTCTAGTGGTCTTGTATGCGTGATACGTTGTTTCTGCCTTTGGTACATTAGAAACAGTAAGCTTTGCACCCCACCTATGATGAACCTTTCGGATCTGACACATAAAGTTATTTGTGTCCGTATTCAATGTTTGTTATGAGGAATTTCAAGGTGACGTCAGTTTTTTTTTTTTTTTTTTTTTGTATTAAGTATATTTTACTTAATTATTATGATTTTCTCTGCTCACATTAATGTTATTTATTATTATTTAGGCAAGGTAACAAAGGAGGTTATGATTCTAGAAATCGTTCTTGACAATTCTTAACTCCGGATCTGTGGAAATCCATCATCCACGCTTGGCCACTGGTGAACTAGGTGGTCATTATACTACCCACAACTGAGCCACCGCTTTGTGAATATCGAAAGTACGGCCACTTCCTCTGTATTTTTTTAAGAATTTAAAAAAACCCTAAGACGCTCAGTTCGGCTTGTTTTGCTCATATTGTTCATACTCTTTTGCTCCTTTTCAGAGTAAATATTCTAACATTACAATTCAAAACATGATTTTCCTATGTACTCCCCTCCTCTCCCATTATGTTTTTATTGTGGAAATATATTTAACCAAGGCATTTGGTGGTAAATACAGCTGAATGAGCTTGGGATATAAAAGTAAACTTAAACTGGTAGGTTACGCATGGGAAAAGAATATCCATCACGCGCCAATCGCCGTAGTTGCTGCTTGAAAGAGATTTCTGTATTGCAATCCGCACCGAGCAGGTGATTCTGCAATTGACTTTTATCTTTTAAACCTTACTTTATCAACTGTAAAACTATGGAGTAAAAAAGGGGATTGCTCTTGGAGTAAATTCCCGCCATTTTGAAGTGAAAATTTCCTCCATTTTTCGAGTAAAAGTATTACCTTTTAGAGAGCAATCCCCTGTTTTAGTCCATATTTTGTTACAGTGCCTAGTAAAACTTGACATATTCGATACAAATATCACACGTATTATTCTTACATATTTCGGCAAAGCTTACAGTACAATTAGTCATTTTACTTAATTGTTCTGATTTTCTCTGCCACATAATGTTCTTTATTAATTTATAGGCAGTAACAAACGTGAATTGAGCATAGAAGAAGCGTTTACTCTCGCGATTGTTTCTCCTTTAAAAATCAAATACACTTTTCATAAAATCACGTTTTTTTTCATATCATTTTCATACTTCTAATCAATTTACAACGAAAGTACGTTATACATCAATTAATATCTATAGTAGATATTACAATGTAGTATACCTCTTGTTATATCATTATTATAATAGTATAGAATTGGTCATGTTTATATATTATTCATGTGCACTATAATCATTGTTTTCCTTTGTTTAACATTTACACTGTTGTATGTCAAATTCACCATAATTTTATCATTATACCTTTCCAATATAGATCATATTATATCCGTGAAATCACACCCTATCATACCATTTCTGTCTATCCTTCACATGTATCATTCCATGAATATTGCACATCCTAACACCATAGACAGTTCACATAATACATATTAATTCCATTCATGCTAACGTCAAAACATAATGAATTACAATATGTTAAGATCTTTTTAGAGATGGTCCGCATTCTTTCTATTCCGAATAATAGCTTCTTGTTTCTTTGGCAGACGAGTGAATATCATCCATCTATCTGGATTTCCATAAATATATGGAAAATTGATGGGAACTTGCACAATTTACTGTCCAATTCTACGCAGCCTTATTTTATTGAAAAAGACGCCATAATAATTATAAATTAAAATAAATTATTTCACTAATTTTCAAATAATCTTTTTAACGAGCCGCAAATAACCTTTTCTCAGTTTTATACTAAAGATTGTGAAGTAATGCATTGTATCATTTTGATTAATCTGTGCCCAACACTGTTCGTTTTCATCACAATGTTACAAAGAAGTGATTCCTTCTTCCTTACAATTGCACAAAACCCACCTATCTGAATTTATCATTTCCATCTTAGAAGATTTTTCGGCTTGGGATGATATATATATTGATATGGAACTCTCACTTATAGAATCTATTGGCTTTTTGTGAAGAGAAATATCATACCAGAGACTGTGTTACCTTCATTTCCTTAACTCCAATGTTGATCACACTAACTTTGTCATTTGTATCTTTCTACCAAAGCTTTGCTGTTTTACAAACAACTTTAAAGTTTTTTGATGGAATGCGACTTACATGAATATATTTCTTGTTATTCCTCCTAATTATAAAGTTAGGGTCGTTAGCTCATTTTGACAGTACTCCATGTCTTTTATAATCAATTCCTTCCATTCGGTGGGAGAAGCTTCTTTGACTGTTTGTAAGTAAAACATATTCAATTGACTTTTACATGATTTTGACAGTTCTTCGCAATGTAATTATCTCTAGTTTTCAATAATAATATCGCTGATCTAAAATTATACCAGCCTTTAATACCATTTGTTTTCATTAGTACCTGATATTAACTTGACATTTGAATTTTCCCCATAAGACTTCGTCTACGAATTTTGTTTATAGAATTGGCTGTAGCCCTGTTTCTGACGTAGTATGTATCACGATTCTAACACGGCAATGTAAAATGGGGTATTTTGTTAGATATTCTTCTGCAAGATCCTCTGGTTTAAGTTAATTTCAAAAACAAAAAACGCTAAACCCCCTACTTTGTTAGACCGAGTAGCGTTTGCCAAGTTTTTTTCATAACCATTAGTATTTTCACATCAACATCCTTGAAGATCCACTTTATTTTTTAAAGCCCGACATTGGAAGTCGCAGTCAACCATTCTGAACCCCATCATACCTCCAGAGTCCTCTTATCCTTGTACGTTTTGACGTTCGTTCTTTTCTTTGACTCCATCAAAATTCACATGTATCAATTTTATTTGGCATCCTTTGATAACAGATTCAGGAACGTGCAGCTTGTAGCGTTATATAAAAGTATGAATATACCAAAAGATATTGATTTAGTTATTTTTCACGAAGGACAGTTCAACCACCCCGTTTTAATCTCTCACCTATTTGAGACCAATTCATGGTTTCCACAGCCGCTTTTGTGTCTCTGCCATGATATATGCCTAGGCTTTTTTGTCAGACCTTTTGTTGTCCATTTAACGTTTAATTTTCAGGAATTCTTCTTTTCCCAACCCATAACTTCTGTCTTATTTTTGTTGACATAATTCCTGAACACTCATAGAAATTACTCAATAACGGTAAAACTCATCAATGCTTGGATATCCTAAACAAATGGTAATATCGTCCTGCCATGAGTTAACCTTATTTTCTGATGTATCAATATATATACCATGATAGTTTTCTGACTCTGTAGTCAACGAACAAGTTTCTATAGCAATCTAAATAACCGATCGACAAAGGGCACCCCTGTCGAAAATTCCTACTACCTATAAAAAGGGTGAGGATCACCACCGTTCTAAGAATATAGAACTATTAATATTTGTATACAATGTCTTAACCCATTTTCTAATTGTTCCCCCACAACCCATTTTTTTTTCAAACACTTATCTAGAAATTTGAATTCAATACTGTCAGGCTTTACGGAAATCAATAAATAGGACAGCACCATTTTCATCGTGATTCAAACAGTACTCTTCATCCCTCAAGAGTCTATATTTTGGCCATATAAATCTTCCTTTGATATAACCGGTTTGTTCAGAATTTAATAATTTTTGTAATAACGCCTCGGCGGTCTAAAGATAGAGCCATATTACAATCTTGTGTCATATTCAATCAAAGGATCTTGGATCTCCATTGTCTAATTAAATCTTCACCTTTTTAAATAATAGCGAAATAATACCCATTCTCTGAGAATCATGACAATTCCTCCCCTGTAGCAAAACCTTCGTTAAATGAAATCGATATAGTTCTTTGACATCATCCCAAAAATATTTAATAAATTCAGATGTTTTTTACCCTCACAACCGGAGACTTTTTTTTTTAAGCTCTTAACAGCTTGGTATATTCGGCTATGAAAGAAGTCCCTTCCCCACTTCCATTGCATCATGTACATGTATTACCATCTCTAAATATTTTTCTATAACGATTTTTAACTTTCTGGACGATACCATTACCAGAATACACTAACAGTTTCTTTCATTATTATCACTCTCATTAGTTATTTTTTTTACCATTTTCCAAAACAACTTGCTTTACATTACTTACATCACATACAATTGTCTAGATATTTTGTTTAAAAAAAAGGAAAATTTTGAATTATTTTTCTCCCTCTTCATGCCAACGTATTCGGGACGTATAATTGCACCTTTAGTTTTTTTGGAATACACACTTATCTACCTTTCTTTAGCGTGGATAGATTTCCATGCCGACATCGAAAGAGTTATTCCTCCTTTCGTCATACTTATTTAACTGTTTTTTTCAAGCTTGTTATCCTTTCTCTTTCTACTTCAGCCTTTCTCTTCATATTTACTTGAAAAACTTCCGGAGATTGACTTTACTAACTCCCACACCTCTTGTTTGGAAATTATGTTTTTTGGCCTTCCCCTTTAGACGAGTTTATAACTTTTTTTTCACTTCAGCCATAATACTTATCATTTTTAAGAAGATTAAATTTTCCAATACCCCAGGGCCCAACGGTAGAATTAACTGATAAACCAATTTCAAGGATATTGCTTTAGGGTCAGAGTTTAATATGCTGGCCGTATATCTGTTAAAATATACATCTTTCAAATTTTCTCCTGCGACGACATATTTCAGACTATTGGCAATTTTGGGAGATTTCCTTCGCCTCCAAGTAAATTGTTTTTTTTTTGATGGAGTACAGATTTCTTCCAAATTCCAATAGATTTATTTATTTACATTTTTTCAAGATCCATACATTTTTTTGTAAGGACCCTTAACTTCAAAGTAATCCAGGTCCCTTTATTTTGTATGAACGCAATTAAAATCACCCACCCATTATTATTGATACTTTGGCTTTTCGTCTGACCCATTATAAGTTTTCTTAAGAAATTTTCTTTTTGATGTAACTGTTGGGGCATAATATTAACGATTATAATGGTTCCTTTCTCCAATCTTCACATTAGCTAGTATTTTTCTACCATCATCTGCACTATGAAGTGGTCAATGTTGACATCTAAACATATTTTGAAAGAATGCGACTCCTTACTATGACTGATCCAACGAGCTCAGTCATATCGCCAGTCCATTCAATTTTATAATAATCACAGAGTCCTCATTTTAAAATGTTTCCTCCTGCAAAAGATAATATTAGCGTGTTGCGATTTCACCCATTCAAATATACAGTTCTAATGGAGTTTGTTTCCTCATACCTCTCACATTGAGAGAAATAAAGTGGTACATTAATTGTCATAATATTTACTAGAAAGCAAATTGTCAAAATAAACACTTTCAATCATAATTAATGGAAAGAAAAACAAAAACAACAGAGCAATTATTACTATAATTTAACCTCCTTCTTGCTCTTGATCTTCTCCTGTGTTTGTGATGTCCCTGTTTTCTGATTCTTTTTGTGTACCTTGTTTGTCTACTGGTGAAGATACCGATAAGTCCGTTACAGCATTTCTGTCGTCGCACTTCATCAGCATCAGCTTCGTTCCCGTTTCCTGTTTCGCTCTTAATATCTGATGGATCTGGTCTGGTCGGATCACAAGCACTTTGTGAGGAAAAAATTTTTCTCTGCGTCTCCTCTGGATATGGCGCGTCATTGCTATGACGTGGTTCGCTTAATCGCGAAGCAGCCGAGCGCGAATGTCATGCTTCTGATACTGCTAACCGTATCTAGCATCGAGACGAGCGTTAGAATTTCCAATTCCTCACCAATTCCTGTGTTATCACCACCACCTTCTGAGGTTTCCACGTCTCGTCTATCCCGTGTCCTGTACTGTGGGCCCCGATTTGGTGTTGGACACTTATCCCTTGTTGGTCCGGGTTGGTTATGCAAAATTTGCCCTAACTGGTTTAGTACAACTGGATTTGTGGTGCCCTTTTCAAGACAGTTTGAGCACGTAGCAGTTGTGTATGTCCGAGTCATAACTCTTGCTTTAGAATTATTAATGTTCAGAAATGGAGGTAAGCGATCTGTCTTTTTCATGGCTTTATGAAGACTCGACGGGTACCATTAAAGCAGTTAACAATTGTCCGTTTACACGGAGTTTTTCTCCGAATAACGGTCCCCGACAATTTCAGGCTTAGGTTCCATACAGCCGGCGATCTGCGCTAGCCGCGATATAACTGTCATGGACAGAGAGGGGTACGCCCTATACCTTCACACCCAACAAATCTCACGTTAGTCCTTAGCAACGTTCGCTCATGAATTTAATGGTGCCTATTATTTATATTGATACCTGATTTTAATAGGATGAGACGGTCGGCCGCATCTTCAACGTATATCCTCCAAATTCCATCGGTACGCTGAATAACTTACAGGTATTCATGGGTATTACCCAGATAGGGCTTTCTATAAAGTTCCTCACCTTGATATTATCATGTGGATGACTGCACATACACGGTTGTACAATGAGAGAAAAAGCCAGGTCCCGTTGTTCCAGCTGATCATCCTTATTTTTCCACTGTGGGTGTAGAGCTAATTTGATTTCCCGGCGTAGGCTAGGCGCCATCTTGAATTCTATTTTTCCTATCTTTCCATTATCAAAAAATATAGAACTCTCGGCTAAGCAAATGAATATTCCTTAGGCTTGACTCAGAATCGTCTATTTGGATATGCAATTGTAAGAGTATAATAAAAGTTCAATCACAGATATCAAATTCATGAAACAAGATGATGGGTCTGTGGAGAGACACACAGGCACGCCGTAGTCGACCAGTGCGTCACATAAAAAAAAAATCAATTGGTTATTTAACCTTTTCAACTTATCGTAACTTTTATAGTTTACAATGTGAACGGTAAGACAGAGTTATTTCCTGAACTTTTTTTTTCATCGTCATCGACCTAAGATATAAGTACGAATCTGTAATGCGACTGGAAGTGAAAGTGATTAAAATAAACAAATCACCATTGCTCTAGTGGTCTTGGTATGCGTTATACGGTTGTTTCTGCCATAGATTAATAGGGGAACTAAATGAAGGGAGGTGGAATAATAGAGTGGAGCTTTTGGTACATAGAAACAAGTAAGCTTTGCCCCCCCCCTTTATGATGAACCTTCGATCTGACACATAAAGTTATGTGTGTCCGTATTCAAAGTTTGTTATGAGGAAGTTCAAGGTGACGTCAGTATCCTTTACATTCAATCTCGATCAGAATGCTATCGCGAGTATAGGTGTAAAAGGGGCATTTTGGCTCAAATCGCAAAATACGAAATGCCCTGTCAATCCCATCACATCCCACGTAACCACTAGACTCCCTCTACAACCCCACGTCAATCATATCCAGGCATCCCTGTGCAAATCCTCAAATTTAATCAAACAGCGGCACCTAGGGCAATTCTTCAAAAAAAAATTGATTAGAAAAATAATATCTAATTAAAAATATAAAAGATGGCGCAAATTCGAAATCTCCCCTGAAGAATTTAATCAGCTTCTAGAAGAACAAACCGAGAAGTCCAAGAAGATCCTAATATGGGAAGATCTGGAAGAAAATCAGTCTATAAATCACAGACTCCGTGACTAAATATCGAAACTAAAAATGGAGAATCATGCATAATCACTCTTCACGGATGTTAAAAAATTTGGGCAACGTCTCTTCTAGCAAAAAACTAGAAACGCCGAAAACTTCCTCTTCTACTACAACCTAAAGGTAAGCGGAAAAGCAAAAATGGACACATGTACTATGATTTCCATTTTGATAAAACCTAAAAACAAAATCCGCTACTAAATAAAATTTCAGCCTGGATTTTTTTTTTTTACTTCAATTTTTTGGAAGATTGACAGTCCCCTTGGGAAACCACCATTCTTGGCTTACAAATGCTCTCTTTGTGCACCTTCACTCAATAATACAAATTGGATCTCCTGGTTTTGCTAACCACCCTATCGATTACATAAGTGTTGAGACTCAAAATAGCGTCTGTTGCTCGCCCTCTTGAATCTCCTTCAGATACTCCTCGCTTCGTATAAGTACCTGTGGTTTTATGTCGCTTGTAATCTGTTTTTTCATTCTTCATTTTTTGCGGAGCTGAATTCAGCTCTGACTTTCTTTTTCTTGAATGCTCGCTAGGTTTCATTCCAATCAGTCTAGTTTTTTCATAATTTAGAGCTTCACTCACGTCTTGCAGTCTCAAAACCCACTCTTT
>JAMKCH010060657.1:0-20079 GCA_023653785.1 Ophioderma brevispina
TTTTGAAACCGTACATCAGATACGCAAATTTCCTTCACTGCATGAAAGCTTATCTGTGCGCATCTGTCTTTGCATTTGAACATATGTGGCTCAGGTATGCAAATGAGCTAATAAATATGCAAATTTGCTGTAATCGCTAAAACGGTAACATCGATACAAAGATCCGGGGGGGGGGTTCGCTAGTGAAGACCACTCTGCTATACAGCGTTTGTGTGAATTGCAATTTGGTAAGAGTGCTTGTGGCCAACTTCAAGGGCATCCATTGATTCAGTTGTCTAATTAAATCTCATATTGCTGTATCGCTGAAACTGTACATTGGAAATGCAAATTCATGTGCTTACATGGAAGAACCTACGAAGTTACTACGCATACATCTTTGTGTGAATCATCATTGAGTCAAATGCAATGGGGCCAAAAAAGGGGCATTTTTTTTTGATGCAATTTGGTCCTAATTAAGGTAGGATCATCTGGATAAAATGGTCTTATGAAAATGTACCTATAAAAATCAAACCCCCTGAATCAATTATAGACAAAACTTGACTATGGTAAGTAATTGAACTCCCCTCCAAATTGTTTTTTTTGGCATTTTCAAGACTGGGCATGATTTTGGTTTTTAGTGTTTTTTATTTCATTTTTTAAAAATTCCCTAATTTTTACAATAATAATTTTTCCCACCTAAATGGAGGTGCTTTTAAGCTGAAACTTTGGGGATTTGTGTATAAACAAAAACCTAAATCTCACATTGGCTTTTTTTTTAATCAGTGTTTAAATTCTAGAAAAATTTTAGTGAAAAATAACTTAGGGAAAATTAAAAACACCTATTTCAAATAGAAACACTCAATTGCAAAATCTAATGCGAGAATTTTCTAAATTTGATTATTCCATCACCAAGGGAGTGGTAGTTTCTTCTAGGAAAAAATATGAAAAAGTGATACTTCGTATTTCTAGAAATACAGTACTTCACACAACAGGTATTGTTGTGACCACCTGTTCTTTGTTTTTGATGACACACAGAAAAATAAAAAAAATGTTATGTATTTTTGATATTTCTTTCACCATTTAAAAAACAAACACCAATCTTATACCGCATCAATTAACTGAGAAAAATAAATTGAAAAAAATGTGTTATTTTTCATAAAATTGCCCCAGTTTGGTCCATTTTCTATACTGCCTAAATCAGCCCCTGTCAAAGTCTATGGAGATTTGAAAACGCATTACGTGACATATCTCTAAACCGCTTTTTGAAAAACATTAAAATTTGCACACATGTTTCTTTTCACCAATACCAACATTTCATGAGAATTCAAAATCTGGGCACGACACCGTAGCCGATAATCCTACCTTATATGCCATAATTGGCTGTATTGCTGAAACGGTACATTGGAATATGACAAGGGGAGAGGTGGGGTGTTCTGGGGTGGTGCAAATTCCGTTTTAGGCGTAGCAAATGCTACCATTTTGAAGTAACGACACAATTTTGGCTTGTATATGCATTTTTTTACATGCCAAATTATATGCATACCCATTTTTGATAAATAAGTCCAAACTGCTATACAAATTGTCGAAGTAATTTGCACACTGCTGGGGTGGCAGGTGGGGTGTCTCGGGGAGAGGTGGGGTGTCTCAGAGGAAGTTGGGGTGGGGTGTTTTTCGGGAGGGAGAGGGGTAGACATGGTGGTTTTCGGGAGGGGGAGGGGGGATGGTCTGGGTGTTGTGTAGGTGGGACGGTCGGGGGAGTCGGGACAACGGTGTTCATATTTTAGAACTTGATACATGGTAGTGTGCATTTTTCGCATGTTAGTGATCGCGACATTCGGCGGGGACATATTTTTACGCCTCGCTTAAATACAAGTTCGTCTTGTTTACATAATTACATTACATGAGCAGATTTTGGGTTGGATGAGGCGGTGGACCGGTTGGCAAGGCGAATAGTGGTACGTTGGTAATGGGCATGTTTTGAAGATGGATGATGAGCATGTGTTAGGAAGGGCTTTTGAATTTTCGAGGTGGGCGGTTTGAGGAGGGGACGTCCAAAGAAGACATGGAAGAAACAAGTGGAGTGGAGGAAGTAGGAGGGTTGGGCTGAGGATGGAGGAGCATTGATCGGGTGAAATGGAAGAAGGAGTCAGGGCGGTTAGCTGTCAATGTGAGGTGGATCCGGCCACCCCCCCCCGTTGACGGTGATAAAACCGGATTTAAACCTTTGGTTTATCTAGTTTTATCATAGTACATGGCGAGAATCTGGGTCCCACCAATGTTGTGCTAGCCTCAGTTCACAGTCCCTAATCATGCTGATATCCCGCTACTATTTTAGGCACTTATAATTCCCCCTATACACGCGCGTATTAGGTGAGGGCACTAATTAGGTTCAATACGGGACCTTTTTTTACTATATCCTAGTGACCATTGCACATACACACCCACATGAACGCACGCTTGACACACATACAAACACAACACATCTTAAACGAAAGACGAATGGTTGATCTTTCGTGTAAATTGCAGATTTCATTTTTGTTTTCTTTTAGCAAATTATATAATCAATTACCGTAATCAAAGACATGAATACATAACTTGCAAGGGTATCACTCTGTTGACCGGTTCAAAAACATGATCAGCCTATTTTAGTATTTGCTGTACATGACCTGTCCTACACTTTTAACAACCGACCAACTCCACCTCCACTGATCTTTCATTTTGGTTAAAGCCTCCTTTGTCTTTGCTTTATTATTCCTAGGAATGTTACCGACTAGGGGAAAGTCTTTGCAGCCATGAAGCTGACTTCAAGCAGGCAGCTGTTGCATACGCAAAAGCTGTGAAGACTAATAATTCTGGCAATGCCTGGCCGAAGATAGGTGCTTCTACACATGTATGGCAAAGGTAAGGGGGAAATGCAACTTGGATTTTGCACCAACATTTTACTCCATCAAGTTCTGTAAAGTGAAGTGTTATCATTTTTTTTTTGTGCATACCACCAGGTTTTTCTTTGTGGGGCCGCCAGCTATATAGCTGGCAGGACCACTTTGCAATCCTGTTGTCATGTGTATATGTATGTGTGTGTGTGTACTGTGTATGTGATTCACTAAAATTGGACCTCAAGTGAAAAGTTAAAGTTGGGAAGAAACAACTTGTGTCATAGGTGCACCATGGGATCCCTCATAGTTTGATGAGGTCAAAGGTCACATGCCAAGGATCAAAGGTCATGAAAAGGTAATTAATATTTAAAAATGTAAAATTGACCTCCATTGAAAAGTTCTAACTTGAGCATAGGTGCAACATGGGGTTCCTCATTTGTGATTGAGGTCAAAGGTCTGTGCCAAGGTCAAAGGTCATGTGAGGTCAATTTGTTAAATAGCTGGCAAGCAGAGCTTATATTCTTTGAATATATATCGAGCACGAAAGCCAAGCAACTGCAAACATTCTACTTTAATTTTTAATGTGTAAGGTCGGCATTGTCACCATGTGTCCCACTACAGGGATATTCAGATTTGAGATTTTTTTAAACGAAATTCCCACACCAGACAAAAAACGAGCAAAATTTTAGGGTTCCTAACCCTAACTGCCTTCTGGTTTCTTTTTCTAGCCTATTCTCCAAGATGAAGGAAAGGGTAAAGGGATAGAAACTAAAAGAACCTGAAGGGCCCGTTGCAGGATTCGAACCTGGGGCCTCCGGCCCACCATTCCCTATGACCAGCAATGGCAACACAAGGGAGTCGCTGGGCCCCGGCCAGCGATTTCGTGCCATATGAGTGGTGGTGCTATACGTCACTCGCATCTTTTTGACTTATGCATTTTCCCCACCAGCTCATTGAGTTTATATTGGTGTGTGAGGTTTAAGGGTTAATGTATCTTAAAACCAAGGCTTTCCAGGGCATTTCGGAGCAGCAATTAGTTTCATGTTAAATATCCAAAAATGGCATTTCACAACCTGACGCCTCTTCAAATTAGCTCATATTGTTTGGGTGGAAAAGCAGAATAAAATCAAGTTTTAAGCTCGATGGACAAATGTTTGTGCTATACACACCCCTTTCAAGATTGTTTTCTTAAAAGTTGCAATAAAAGATATTCTCAAAAACACCGTATTGCAACTCCCTGGGCACTACTTGCCTGTCTTCCAGTGTTAGGTGACACGCAAATTGTCTTAGCATCACGACTTGTACCATTGACAATTGTACCTAATTGGTTGCCTAAGATGTCTTATCATTCGGTCACAGTCAGACTCAAGTTTTCTCAATTTCATTCAACTCAAAGTGTTTGAAGCCTGGGGTCCAAGCGAGCTCATCAAAACATCACATAACCATTCCACATACTCAATACCCGCAAATTTAACACATTTCCACACAAACACCTATCACTCCAGCTCGACAAAACACTTGGTTGCAAAATTAAATCACCATTTGGCTTAGCTGTACCTATTGTCGTAAGTACATTGCTCATATTTCATTTTAAAACAGTCCTTCCTCCCAGGTGGAATTTTCCGCAGCCACTATTCCTTTCCAATGTATCTACTTTCCACCTTATTCCTTCCAGTGGGAAATTTTCCGCACCCACTATTTTCTCCATGAAGTCACCTAATCCAAATAGAGCTACAGCTAGATTATGGGTGGATCCATCATGTAATTCCAAAGGCAACAGACCTGACTAAATGATAACCAGATTGTGAAAATGCGATTTTGGGAGTGTTACTTGCCTAATTATAAATGACTCATTAAACAGTGGTTGCAATGCTAGCAAGTGGTCATAATAGCAATAAGGATAAACACATTATATACCTCAATTATTAGATCCCTGTCATCTGATTGGTTAAAAGTGAGCATAAATTCAACTAGCTTTAAGAATTGAACCAAAAATTGAACTATTCCCTGGGAGAGCGGGCATCTCATTCAGTGGCGTAACCAGCGAGGGGCAGGGGGCACACCTGCCCCCCCGGACAACTAAAATGGGGAACGGAGCAGCTAAAACACATGGACGAGAAAGAAGGAGAAAGATTGAAGAGCTCTGTAAAGAAAGATAAGGCAAAGGTAAAGACTCAAGTGTCACAATAGAGGCAGAACAGGGGGAAGGAGAAGTGACAGAGATAAGACCGGGGGTACAGCAGATGGAAACTAGATCCTACAAGTGTTACAGTCTAATGAGATAAGGAACGTGGAATATCGCACACATCGTTTTTGTGTGGGTGCTTCCAGGTCGCAGTGGCTTTTGCTCCCCCCCCCCCCCCCCTTCAGAATTTTGAACCGTTAGAAAAAAAATATGGGTTCCTACCCGGCGAGCGATAGCGAGGCCGAAAAAAAATGGGGAAACTTCTTGAGTCTTGGCCCCGCCGTAGTCTCATGTCTGGTTACGCGCCTGATCTCATTATGACCTATACCCTGGACACCTCTTCCCAACATAGACTGCTGTACGGACTAATATATCCTCCGTATATGATTTTACAATATTGAATCTGGTTAATGAGATGAATAATAAGCAGACCGTATTTTGTTTTTACTCGTATGTGGGGAGTCCGTTCTGTCTTGTAAGCTCTGATACAAACCGGGGATACAAACCAAGATCAAGGGAATGGCTGAATCGTAGCATCATTAGGCCTATTCATGCTTTGGGTTGTTGTTACTGCTCGCGCTTGAAACCTATCCCCTCTGATATTGTTTTACGGCGATCGTGCCATAGCGCCATCGCCCGGCGTCGCGCTTTGGTTGCTCTTTTGGAAATTTTATTATAAAATGGATGCGCCCATGGCATCGGCACGCAGGTTTGACGGGTCGCTGGCAAATGATTTTCGACCGTCGATAAGCACCTAGATCCAAAGATTTCTGCATAAATCAAGAGACAACATTGTGAATTAGAGGGGTTGATTTGTAAACAGAATATAAGTTGGAATTAATCAATTTAGTCGTGATGTGTGTGTGTTTCAATCATGTTAGGGAAATGCTTGAAGCGGTGATTGTAAAAGTTGCTGAATTTCGGCATTCGGAGCTGCAAGGAAATTTACACTCTTTCCGCAAAAATGGCAAGAAGTCGATTATACGGCGATCCTTTTTGCTCCAACATCAACTTCCTCCTCCACAAGAAGTTTGATTGCTAATTCTCTTGACAAGTTTTGGACCTAAGTTACACCAAATTGTTAAAAAACCATGCATGCACGCCATGGACAACATGGCCTACAGCTCATGAGCTACCATGATATAGCCTGTGTTATACAAAATCTATATATTCGGTATATAAACAAATATTGACTGCTTTTTTATTCGGAGTCATGGTTGAAACTATAGGCCCTCGGTGATCCCGAAACCATACTATTGTCCCCGTCGGCTTACGCCTCGGGGCATAGTTTGGTTTCCCGAGATTCACCTTGGGCCTATATTTCAACCATGCCCCTTCATAGGCATCATATTTGTATAATATATAACCCCACCTGTAATATAGGTTTAAAACTCACTGATAATTTCCCCAAGTCTGAAAGCATCACGTACACTTGGTAGCACCTGTAATTTAAATGACACTCTTCCCGTATTATGGCACCATGTACATCTTTGGTATGTTTATCGCGGGCAATGCAATCTATTAATCAAATTTGCCATAATAGGGGAATTTTTATTATTCCAAATGAACAGAAATGTTGCACTAATAAAAATGGAAGCATTATTCCAAAGAACGGAAGTGGCATATTATCCACTAAACGGGAAATATGAAACCTGGCAACTCTCATGGGATCTTTTATTTCGAACCAAACCTCTGGGGAAGTACCTTTTTCCCAAAACACAATGACCAAAGATCTTGTTTTTGGCATACAATATTCAAAATAAGAAAAAAACTAAAAAATCAATAAAACTTCAATTCAAATTCAAATTTATCAAAAATTGGCCCGCATAGGCTATTTTACCACCTATTATTCAAATCTGTTCATGTACATCATACAGATCAAGTCCTATAACCATCAATGCCTCTTGAATCATATTAACCAGGCTACACACTGACATTATACAATTTAAACAAGGCCTACAGGGTCCAGCTTACAATGGTTTGTCATATCATTATTATTTACACTAGACTTCAATTAGCTGATCATTTAAGCCCATGTCGGAGTGATACGTGGGTGAGTGTGGATTGTGTAATAAGTGATGTGTGATGGATGGTGATGAGTGATGTGTGATGGGTGGATTGTGTGAAGAAATGGTGGGTAGTGGCTGAGTGAATGTGTGATTGTGGTGAATGGGTGGTGGTGGTGCTGTGTGATGGGTGTGTGAATGAAGGATGTTGTGAGTAATGATTGAATGATGGTGTGAAAATTACGCAAAACCTTAAATTATCAATAATAAATTTTTACATTTGACACCTATTTAGGAGGCCCAGTAGAGAAACACCAAAAATCGGCATCCACCATCTGTATTTAATATTAACCTTTTCTAAGCCTATTATAATTCCAACCACGAAGGACATAACTCCCAACCAAACCAAATGAAATTTGAACTATTACTTAATGATTGACAAACAAAACTAATTTATATACTTTTATTTTATTTATGTATTTATTTGTTTATTCAAACCCTCGCAATCATTCCAGAATTGAGTAGACTTACATCTCCTTGCGCCAAACACACAAAACCTACCAAAATCACGCAACCTACTGTATTTTAGACTAAGCGCATGCGCCGCTTCAATTTAGACATCAATCAATTACATATGTCAACTACGACATCGCGCCATGGAATATGCAAATAACGCAGGACATCGCGCACTCAAAGATGTCGGCCTACCTATTGCGATCCAACGCAGTGATCCCATGAAACAGCAACACGCATTAGGAGATGCAATGAAAAACCACAAAGAAGAATTCAGTCTCGCAAAATTTCACGTTCTAACTAAGCCAAATTTCAACGCAACAGTGCCGCTTCCACTTCAAATGACCGCTAGGATCTCTAGATCAGCATAAACTCTCAATTCTGACACATCATCGGGAACAAAGTGAATTTTGACGACATTTCATGAAGGCCAGATGACAATCTTGCTCACCTATAACATTACACAGTGAAAAACAACAACTCTAATGCTCTCATAGGGCCTAATCTTTCACATGAAATCACACACATATATGACAAGATGCACGATGGCCTAATACGTTTTACACTGACACTCACCCATGTTCTTCTACACACCGGTTACGTCCATACACCTAAATAGCAGGCGAACGGCCCACAATATGTTATCCTTTTTACAAGTTGCATGTCGGTCAGGTTTAAGGTCAGGTCAGGTTTTTACAGGTCAGGTCAGGTTTTCCTATGAGGGCCTGCTACTGGTAGCCTTGTACCAGTACTACCGTCCCAGGGCCGAGTTGCCGGCGGTAACCGTCACCACCCATCAGTTTTTCTAAGAATCTGAATGAGGGTAGCTGGTTACCCTTGTAGAATGAAAACAAGATCTACTCTACAATGGCATCAGCTCTGGAGAGCAAACAGCGGCCAACCAGCACATGCTGCCTTGCAATGGTGGTGCATGGTGCCAAAGGCTAGGCCCACCCCGCAAACTGTGGATTTGCTTCAGAAGGGCATCCGTTCCAATTATCTTTTTGCTCGCAACAATCCTCACACTGCGGTATTGCTGAGTGTGAGGTACATCCGGCCACCCCCGTTGCGGGGACAAAACCGGATTTTAAAACTTTGGTCTAACTAACTAACTAATTTTGGGCATCACTCGTAACACGGCGAACTTCGCTCGTCACACTTCCCTCGATTTCGACTGCGCATGCTCATAACACACATCCAAGCTTAAAGGTACACGATGTGTTTAAACTCCATGTGACATATTACATAATACATACAATTAAGACAGTGGATGCGATATTCGGTACGCTTCCATTCCCGTCACACCAGCTTACATTCTTTATCATGGTGGTGATTTTTGGCTCAGTGCGTTTATTCTTCTTTGCAGCCAATTGTCAGGTAACTCGCGAAGGGTTAAAGGCCTAATCAGGGATAAGAGTCAAAATTATTTGATTTTGCAGGAAATAGCTAAAAGTGAAAGGATAAATCTGTACATTTGTCATAAGTTGTCTTTTCCATCTGAAAACATTTGACAGGAAAGGAAGAAAACAGAAGTGTTCAAGATTTGATTCCCATTCAATACATGTTGTAGTCCGTGTTCCGTACGACATTAATGACTAAAATATCTGATTTTGTCATTAAATGGATTCCTTTTGATCTAGAGGTAGGAATTATGCAGTCTGTTTTAAGACTACCTCCTCCATTTTTCCCAATACATTTGTGTTGTTGCATAATTATGCTTGGCATTTGTTTTTGATGTTTTGGTTCTACTTTTCTGCTTCTGGTCTTTGCACCGCTCCCTTGTATCAGTTGACCTTTTCTCTTCCCGGGTTCTGGCCCCCTCCGTTTCTGTTGTTTCTTCCCCATCGTCATCTCCAATTATTGTGGCTTGTGGTGTCTCCCTCGCCTTGCTTTTGCGCCCGTGCGGCCCCCGTCCCGCCTGTGCTGGGTTCCTTCGATGGAAAAGGTGGACACATCTAGGCATTAGGAAGCTGGGGAAATGTTGCAAGGCAGTAACCATAATAATGGCCTGTCTTCTGTTGTGTTAACACCAGGTGTGGAGAAGTGGGACACAGGAAAAATCATTGAAATACTTTTAACCGAGGTACTGTGACGGGGATGCGCCGAGCTGCGTCTTGTAATCTGTTTGTTCCATCACGGTTATGCTGGTTTCCCTCCTTCCTTATCGTTTTCCTGCTTTCCCCCTGGCCCGGTCTCCCCACATAGCTGCTATATGCGCTTGTTCCTTTCCCTACTTTCGAGTGGCTCTTTTGCCTCCTATTTCTCGGATGTGGCTCGGGGTTTCTGATATATTCCCTTGAGTCTTTTCCTCGGTTATCCACTGCGGTCAGACTGGGGTGTGCGTTCGTCTCATGTTGCCAGTTCCCTCCCTTATTCTCCCTGCGCCCCTCCGTGCGTTCCACTGTTCGAGTCCCCTTATTGGTCTCCGTGGCACCGCCTGTTTCTTCGCGGCCTTTCTATCACCTGCCAATTTTGTTGCCAATCTTGTCGGTTGTGGTCTCTTCCGTCCTCGTGTCTTTCTCTGTTTACTTCTGGTCTTGTTGGTGGTTTTTGCCTCCGTCTGCTGTTCGCGTATGCCGTCGGGGTTCGTATGTTCCGTTTCCTCATTCGTCCTCGCGGGGGGTTTTGTGCGGTTAGCTTTTTTCGGTCGCCAGGTTGCGCGTTCGCGCTCCCCGCCGATCGTCGCAGGGATCCGATCCCCTCTTATGGGAAGTGTCTGCCCTACTTGTGGTTCTGCTGTTCTTACACTTTTTGGGGCCTCTCCGATGTTTTTGCTCTCTCCCAGATCATGTCTGTGCAGGTTGGTGGAACTGTATCTAGAAATGAAAAAAAGACTACTGTGTGGCTTTAATTGTATGCCCTTGTGGGTTAACATTAGGAATCGGTAGCTTTACCTGCCCCAGGATGACAGGACCTGTGAATGGCCTATTGTTTGTAATAGTGAACAAGTGCACATCGGCTGTAAGAGGACTTTTGTATGAAAGATGAAAATCTGCCAAATATGGAGTCTTACCGTGGTAAAGAATGTCTTACCGTGGTAAAGACGTCTTCAAATTAGGTCTTTTTGGTCAGAAGTAAATATTACCAAACCGTCCAATGATAACGGGTTCGTTGGGTTGAATAATTCTCAGAATTTTAAAGAGTGATCTTTTGGGGGCAGTAAAATGTGAACCAATGTATTGGTATGCAGTCAAATATTAGCAGTTTTAAATACTAAATGTGTGTACTCATAAAAGGAACTGCCTTACCCCACAAATTTGTTACTGACCTTGTAATTGTATTAAGGTATTCTATGATATCTGGCCTGTTAGAGTGAAAGTGGTATAGGACGTATTGACTATCTAGGACATGATAGTTACAAGATAGGCTGCTCATGAGGAAGAATAATGGGAGAAATATTGCCCCAAGTTTATCTTGAGACAAGGACCTACTATGTACCTATACTTCGTCGTAGGGAATATAGTGGGGCTACAAGAGGCAGGCCTATATTTGTTTTTCTATACCTCATGCATATAATTCATGTCACTAATTGGTTTAAAGTATATAGGGCCTACTGTTTTAGGAGAGTTAGGCCTAGTCTAAAACCAAAACTGCTGCATAGGTTATAATAAACGTGCATTTACAGGTTTTCTTACTTTAGTATTCTCCATCTCGTGAATGTGCAGAGGTGTAGAATCGCAAAAAGCAGACTATCAAGCTCCGAATTCTACAACTCTTCCCACATGTATTTGGTAAGACTCATTTATTGCTTAAATATTGCTCAATATTGGCAATGCAAATTTACTTGCTTCCACTGTATTAGCGGCTGTCAGGGCCTGTTGTAGAAAGTTAATAGATCGTCATCAGTTACAATCTGGAATCAGTGTGTAGCTCGATTCCGGGCGACGATTCCAATTGCTGTGCAAGTGCAAACTTGGAGTCGGCCATAGATTTTGTGCTGGATAGTTTCACATCTCTTCCACATACAGTACTGTCTAAACTTTCCAAATCATGTGTATGGTTGCACGCATTGGCATAAATTCTTGTGTGAGAGGCGTATGGTACATGGTAGATCAAGTAGGTTTGCCGGGTATTATCCCTATGGGGATAGTTTTTTTTTTGTTTATCTCCTCAACAAAACAGGAAATGGTGGGATATAACCCATATCACGTGACCCCATTTTAACCAATATATTTATGAGGTGTATAATCACAACTTTATCACTCAGTCAAATTGATTGTTCTTTTCACAAGGTCAAATAGGCCGAGTGAACGTAACGAGTCAAACTTGATCGTGTTATATACCTGCAGTTTTTATTATATGTCTATAATGATTACACTGATTTGAACCATGTTGTAGTTTTCTACTGTCTTATGGCAGCAAAACGTACTTAAGTTCCTTGTGACTTAAATAATTTATAAAAACTCTGAGGACCTGGCGAGGAACGAATTAAAGACGAACAATACCTGCGCTTGAACCTGGTCACTCTCGCTACGCTATGCATGAGAAATACCAGCTCGACCACAAGGACATGGATACCAGTGAAATGAGCACTAATGTAATTCACTTGTAGAGTCTCAAGTGGCCATATTATATAGTAATTTTTGAAGGGTGGGCCGGTATTTTAGGAGAACCACGACAAACTGCAAAACTCAATCCATGCATAGTGATAATCTTGATGTCAACGCGCAGAGAGAATACCGTAGTCGTATGTAGTACAGGGGCGGATCCAGATTTGAAAAATGCGTCAAAATTACTGGGGGCTGAAAGACTTGAAAGGCTGTACCTTGTCCAAAATGGGCTGATTTTGCAAGGATTCGCAGAATTACCGGAGGCGCGAGCCACCTCCGCCCCCTCCATGGATCCGTGCCTGAAGTTAGTAGTAGTAGTAGGTAGTAGAAGTTGTGTAGAAAAAGCAGATGAGGAGGGAGGATATTCACCCCTGCGCATGTTGTTGTCCCACGCTAACTGTCTAGTGTGGCTGGATTCACATTCACATTCACAGCAATCGAGTGGGCGGCACTAGACGAGCTCTTTTCTGGGGGTAACAGGTGGTGGCAAATTACATCTTGGGGGGGACAAAGTTAATTCTGGGGAGGGGGGCAACCATATGGAAAATTTGGAAATTTTCACCAATTTTGGTCCCAAAATCGCTGATTTTTGGCCCTAATCACTGAATTTTGCCCAAATCCTTCATTTTTCTTTTGCACCAGGGGGGCAAACTGGGGGGGCAAAAAAAATTGGGGATATGGGGTGGGAGGTGGTGTAGGGGGGGGCAAAACTGCCCCCACATGCCCGCCCTGGCCGCCGCCAATGCCCCCCCATGCCCCCCCTTGGCCGCAGCCACTGAACAGGCAATCCTGCTTTCAAATAAGGATTTATTGGCGCAAAGTAATTGACCGATGCCTCTTCCTACATCAGTGTGCTGGATGGCCGCCATTAGCTCTTTGTGATCTTTTTATAAAAACAACTATTGCACCTACATGCATACAAGTGTGACGAACCACTGGTAAAATTGACACACCAATAATTAATAATAATAAACACACCAATGATAACATTTGTTGAAAATTATTGTGTCAATCCAATTCCACCATGGGGGATGTCGCTTCTGTAAAGCGATGGTCATTTAAATGCATTCAGGTAAAGTGACTGTCTTGATGCACCCATGGCACAGTGAACGCATCCCTTGACACTGAGCCTATAATTCATTGCAATATGTCTATACTGAACTGTACTAAACACATGACTAGTACTTGGGGATAAAAAATGTGGCAATAAAGGACCACAAAAGACCATATCTATGATAAAAAAATCTTTATGGGCCAAAATGAAGTTAGAAGGCAGGGTTTCATGTGTTAGAATGTGATTTTTGTGTGGAATCACATGACTTTATTGAGGTGTAAATTTCCGAAAGCCAAACTGGTGCATTGTGGGATTAAATTTCAGAGAAACTGGTACAAAATTGTTGGATGGACTCAGTACACACACTGCTTACATACCCCTGTAACACTATGGCAGTACATACCTGCCTTTCCACATGGCTCAAATCATTGTAAAAATATTGTAGTATTTGAGTATGGGGCTCTCTACACGATGAACCAGATCCGGCATTATTGCGGATCAGTGTGGTACTTTTCTTGACCTGTGTTTGTCTGCACGGGCGTATTGTGTTGCACAGTGTAGGCAGTGGCGGAGAAGTAAAGCCTCTAGCGTGGTTTATACTGCATCGTGCAGTGCCACGCTTAAATTGAGTTTTCGTTACGTGGCACTACGCCTTGCATTTTGTTTTCAAATAAAGAATTAGCAGTTTGAATATCAAGAGGGATTCTTTCCCATAGTCTAGGACAGGTCCCCCCACCACACGAATTGACAGCACTTCGTTCGTGGCACGCCAGTGCTATAGAAATATTTGCGATTACAAACTTGTAAAAAACTCAAAGATAAGCAGGTATGTACCAATCCAGGTGGCGGATCGGCATGGATTTGAACAACAGTCAAAATTACCGGGGGACTGAAGGCTGAAACTTGTCAAAATGATCTAATTTTTGCAGAGATGATTGGGCAGAATTACTCGTGAGGGCGCGCATCCCCTCCAGCCCCCTCCCGGGCTCCTTCCTGCAATCTGAAGCAAAACTGCAGCCTATGAAATTGAACAAGTCCTCAACTTTCAATATGTACTTGTTAACTGTAAGGACTGTTCGCCTTGTGGAATTTGTCCGTGTTAGTGGTTAACTGTAAGAAGACTATTTGGGCATGGTGAATATTTCTTGTTTTGGCCAATTAACATGACCAAGCCACATTAGGTAGAGTATAGAAGATGACAAATTACCCAAAAAAATTGCAACAGAAGGTTTTTTGGCATTTTTCTGGTAGTTTAAGGTCATTTTAACAATATATCAAAAGTTGCACTAAATCGAAGTCCCAGAAGTGTTCAAACTATGACATAAAGAAGAAAATGGCCTGCGCCTGCTGCCATTTTGAAAAACATAATCCTCATATCTCTGGCAATAAATAAGCTAAAAGGACAAAATAAAAAAAATAAATGGTTTTTTTTTTACTATGTAATTTTTCAAAGATAACATAACCAATCCCTTAAAATATGTGTTATAATTTGAGAATCATCTTTTGTACCTCTCACTCGCCCTATTTCCGCCTCCGCCATGCTGGAAAGTACAAATTCTTGTATCTCTGGTAGCGGGTGGGCCAAAACGACAAGATAAGATGTCTTCCTACTACTTCCAACAAGCATAACAAATCCATTAAAATGGGTTTCATGAAAATTTCAGATATCACCTTGACCTCTAAATCCAATGTGGGCCACCATCGCCATGTTTAAAAGTACATATCCCTCTGGTAGCCTAAGCATGCGGCCAAAATGACAAATATGGTTCATATTTTATTAATTGTAGCATAAGAAATACATTAAGATGGTTTGTTGTAAAGTTTTGAGAGCACCTTGAGGTCTTCGAAATGGCCACTGTCCTTCATTAAAAAAAAATGAAACAGTAAATCCTCCTATTTCGCAGCATATAGATACACAATGTCAAATGAGGTGTCATTTTTTTAGTTAATTCTGGCATTACAAACTCATCGATATTAAAATGATTTTTTAGTGGGGCTATTTGTCAAAATTTGTATCATTGAATTTTTTTATACAGCTATAAACTATCACGATGTGACATTCCGCTGTTACAGTGTAATTGTGAAATCCTTGAAGCATATAACAGAAAGTATCAATTCATATTATTTCACCTCAGCACCAGGGTGAAAACCCCTGACTGTTCCGCAATCCGCCGCCAGCTTCAAATGCGGGCCATTGTCAGGATCCCCCCCCCACCCCCGCCCCCCCCACCCCCCCCCGCGGCGTAATCATGGCTCACGCGCCCCGGATGCCAGCTAACTCATGTGAATACATCCTGACAGACCTCCACATGCCATCACCAATACTTGTGGATCGCTAAGAAGAGCGACCTCATCACCAAAATGTTGGCAGAAACACTGTTGCAGTTGATGAGATGCGACCACACTATCAAAATTTCTATTTGGCCAGAGACTGGTTTTTGGTCGCATGTTTTCCGTGAATGTCCTAGCAATCTGTGGTGGCTCAACCTTTATTTGGAATCGTCATTGGATTCCAGCCTCATCGGTCTGTCGATTCAGGCACTATATTGAGAGTACAAAGTACTCTGAACAAGTCGTAATGAGGGTCAGCTGGTACTTTGAGGAAACAGAATTTCCTGCAAGACTCCAAATATTCTTGAAGTATAGTATCGCAACTTGAAAATGCATTGGCAGAGAATAGATTGGAGCAAATATCATCACTGAATAAGGGCGCTTCAGAAGTCTGATATCATACACATATGTATTCTCTTGTGTTCTTATCAGAATGAAATAACATGTCATTACAGCCCTCTTCTGGATATTGAGGAAGTAGTATCAACCAGATCCTGTCTCTCCAATTTGGGTTGTTGACCTACGAATTATGCCATGGCGACTGCTGTTTTGTATATCAACATCTGCGATCTCCTTTTTCCCAGCATAATTTGTCACATTTGATTTCCTACCGATTTGAATCCTATTTGCACAGTCGTGTTTCTATCTTTTGTGTTTGGTTCACCAGTGTATCATTAAAGTTCATTGGCAATCTACAGGTGCTTCCCGCTCTGTCCATTTCAAGCAAGTGTAAAGAGAAAAGCCTTCCCTCGCATCAAGCAACATAGTGATCCTCTTTGGCACTGTCTCAGGGGTTATGCTTACATAAAACATGCCTCACAAAATGGGATGGCAAATATGATACGGCAAAAAGCACGCTCTGGTATCTTGCTGTTTCAATCTTAAACATGCCACTCAGGGATCTTGGCCGGAGGTATGCAGTTCTCCATATTGTGATACTAAACAGAATCTTTAAATAACTGAGCTTGGTCATCAGTTACCTTGGCAGCCCAATCAGATGCAAGGGTCTTGACGTTAGCTTTCCATTTGTAGCTATATAAAAGTCAGCTGTCCTTCCATTTGTTGACTGTATTTATCTTTGATTACTTGAACAGATCTTGTTACTCTTGCATGCCTCAGCATTACCTATATATCGTCCCTATGAAAATGTTTTTCAAGGCGTTTTCTCCTGTGAAGTGAGAATGCTTTTCAAACTTGGCGGCAAGCTTTGCCAATCATTCTTGTCTCATTTTGCATGCATGAAGGCTCTAGATGATTATGCATCTTTTCACAGTTGACCACTATGGCAAACATCTGTTGTCTTCAATGGCTCACAAACGACACACACATCGAAGCATCGCAATATCAAGGAAGGCAAAACTAGTAGACCCAATGCAAGCAAAATTTTCTGGAAAAAAGACTTTCTCTGCAAATGATCTGAATAATAGGCTCTCATTAAAATAATTGGTGACCAAATGAGACAGAGACTGCCATATAATTCTATGCAGAAGGAGATGCAGATTTTGATATAGCATAAACGGCGTCGCCATGGCATAATTTAAGGTCAAACCAAAAATAAAAAAAGAGCAAAAAAAGAAAAAAAAAAAAAAAAAAAAAAAAAAAAAAAAATAAAAAGTTTTTTTTAAAAAAAAAAAAAAAAAAAAAAAAATAATATAAAGAAAAAAAAAAAAAAAAAAAAAAAAAAAAAAAAAAAAAAAAAAGAAAAAGAAAAAAAAAGAGAAAAAAAAAAAAAAAAAAAAACAAAAAAAAAAAAAAAAAAAAAAAAAAAAAAAAAAAGAAAAGTTTTTAAAAAAAAAAAAAAAAAAAAAAAAAAAAAAAAAAAAAAAAAAGAAAAAAAAAAAAAAAAAAAAAAAAAATAAAAATAAAAAAAAAAAAAAAAAAAAAAAAAAAAAAAAAAAAAAAAAAAAAAAAAAATAAAAAGTTTTTTAAAAAAAGAAAAAAAGAAAAAAAAAAAAAAAAAAAAAAAAAAAAAGAGAAAAAAAAAAAAAAAGGGAAAAAAAAAAAAAAAAAAAAAAAAAAAAAAAAAAAAAAAAAAAAAAAAAAAAAAAAAAAAAAAAAAAAGAAGAAAAAAGGGAGGAAAATTTTTTTTAAAAAAAAAAAAAAAAGAAGAAGATTTTTTTTTTAAAAAAAAAAAAAGAAAAAAGAAGAAGAGGAAAAGGACCCGACTACGGAGAAGAAACAGATCTGTTGATACTACGTTCTTGCTCTATTATGGCATAAGGGCTGTAATTACTCTTTACTTCAGTCTGACAGAGACAAGTGAAATGTATGTGTATGATATCCAAGCTTCTGAAGTGGCTTATTCAGTGATAACCTTTTGGGCTCTCATCTTTTGTTTTGTACCCATGCATTTCTCAGATTTTGGGCTTGGCGAGAAGTCTATTTTTCATCAAAGTAATTCATGGTGACCCGTTGTTACGAGCTTTTTGTACTCACGATATGGAGTCCTGAATCGATAGAAATTGAAAGGTGGGCAATTCAACGGGTTGTCCCAGTTCAATGATCAGCAATCGGAGTTTTTTTATGGTCAAGGTCATACGCAGGCATTAAACAGTAATACTAACACTCTGGTAGAAACGACTGATGGGTTGGCACCGGTAGTGATTAACCTCCTTTTTAAAGTTCCGCTGATGAATACAGTGAGTGCTCAGGAAGGGTCATATTCAGATGCGGGCAGTTGATAGGAATAAATGGACCATAGAGATCGCACTGAAAAATACTAACTTTTATTGCAAAGCTTGAAACAAACCCTAACTTTTGACCCCTCCCCTGCCCTACCAATCAATGTTGGGTGATCTTAAGAGCGCATGAATAAAATGACATGTTTCAACATTGATGAGGGGAGAGGGAGGGATCAGTTTATAGTAAGACATATAAAGTGTTCCAACAATTTTGACCGAGATTGTAGGTAGACACCAAATGCAACAAAATGTTCTGGGGAAAAAGAAGACATTCTCTCAAATGATCTGAATAAATAGGCTCTCATTAAAATAATTGGTGACCAGATGCAACAAAGAGACTGCCACATAATCTATGCAGAAGGAGATGCAGATGTTGATATAGCAAAAAGGCAGTGGCCATGGCATAATTTAAGTGAAAAACCCTAACTGGAGAAGACACAGATCTATTGATACTACTTCTCCATTATGCAGAAGAGGCTGTAATGACCTTTACTTCAGTCTGGCAGAGACAAGGTGAAAATATATGTGTATGATATCAAGCTTCCGAAGTACTTATTCAGTGATAACATTTGCTCTGATCTGCTGTTTGCCCATGCATTTTCAGGTTGCGATACTACCTCAGGAATATTTGGGCTTGGCAAGAAGTCTATTTTCTTCGAAGTAATTCATGGTGACCCTGTGTTACGAGTATTTTGTACTAAAGATATGGATTCTGAATCGATAGAAAGGAAAGGCTGCGATGCAACTGTATCCCTGTTCAATGGTCGGCAATCGGAGTCTTTTTTATGGTAAAGGCACCAGGGCATTAACAGCAGAAACGAACGTCTGGTAGAAACCACTGATGGGTTGGCACCGAGATAGCGATTGACCTCCTTTTTAAAGTTTCCCATGATTTATAGCAGTGATGTGCTCAGGAAGGGCATTCCAGATGTGGGCAGTTGAAGGAATAAATGATCTCTGATGGCTGACCATGTTATATCTTGGGGTCTCAACTGCGATGCCATGCGATCGTACTGACCCCGTCGGAGACGAGGTCTATACTCCCGAGTTTTAGCAATCAATTGTAGTCCAGGAGCCTCCTGATTGAACATGTGGTGGAAGCATGTAGTTTGCTCCAACTGCTTTTCGGTAGTATGGAAGATTTCCACCAAAAAACCTCAGCTGCAAAACTCCACTCTAGGAGAACCTATTTACAGCTCATGCAGTGGATGTGCAATAAGGATATTGACTGGAGCTGGATAATACAAGGGGGAATTTGTTTCCCCTCATGATGAACTCAAATATAATCCAGAGTTGCCACTGAAAATGATCCGATGTCATTGATCTTCAGGATGCATCACAATGAAATGTACCTACAGAAAGAATGGAATGCACCACAGCTTGTGGACATTCATGCGAAAACATATGGACCAAGAACCGGTCTCAATGATGATGAACTTGAAGACTAATTAATAGTGTGGTCGATCTCGTCTGCTGCAAACACGTGTCTGTCACATTTTGGTGATGATGTGAAACTGTACTTTCTGTTACTTGAAGAATTACACAATAACACTGTAAACACCATAATTTGAAATGGTGTTAGATTCATAGCTGAAAAAATTCAACATGGCTATGAATTTTAGACAAATAGCCCACTAAAAAAAATTCTAATAGATTTGTAATGGTGGAATTAATTAATAGAAAATTACATCTAAGTTGTCATTGTAATCTGTCTGATGCCATGTAGGAGGATTTAGTGTTTCATATTTTTTTCAAAATGGGACAGTGGCCATTTTGAAGATGTCAAGATGCTCTCAAAACTTTAAAACAACCATCATACTGTATTTCTTATGCCTCAATTAATCAGAATAAACACATTATTTGCCATTTTGGCCCATCTGGTATATCAGAGATAAAAGAATTCA
>JAMKCH010060663.1:0-24502 GCA_023653785.1 Ophioderma brevispina
GCCCTTATGGAACTTATACGGCATGCAATATATTAAGGGTTAACATTTTGACTACAGACACACACAGATACACACACACAGACATATGACCAGAGTAATCCCTCTGTGCCTTCTGCAATTCTTGCAGACGACGCAAAAGTACAGCCTTCAATGCACACATACATGTGTCATCTGCCCCAGCGGTTTGTGAATAGGGACGAAGATCACACAAGTTCAACAACATGTGGGCCACTATTAAAGGAATTTATTGGCATAAATCTATCGGCACATATATAATGAAATATCCCTAAATAAGACGTACCAGATGGTTTTCATGGTCATTGGAGTATTCCTTGTGAAAAAAAATCCAGATTATTCTGACAAATGTCACGACTATACAACAATCATGGAAGCTGCCATCTTTATTCCCTGTGCTATATTTACAACGCCACACGCAATACCGAAACAGAAGCCAGCGAAATATATCACGCTAAAAAATTTAATTGTTTTCAAGTTCACTTACTGTCCATTTTGGTTGAAATCAAACTGGGAACAAAGTCGATCCAACTGGCCTGATGATAAGCTGAAACCAGTCTGACGACACAGATTCTGTTAAAAAAAAGTTTTGTGAATTGACCTTATCAGATACAACATTAATGCACTATTGATAGGCTTGGAATAGGGCTGCAATCATGGAATTGTAAATCTGTTGTTTCACGAATGATGCACTGTCTAAACTCATCTGCCGACATATCAAAAACAATTTGGATATTTTTCAGGGAAAAAATTATCAAAATAGATTTGTTTGATTAACTTTGCTCAGTAAACAAGCAGAACTAACATGTCACATTAATTTGAATGGACCTTATGCAAGCCCTCAGATAAGATGTCTTTTTGAAGGCATGGAGGGCAATGACACTTAAATGGCAGTGCGGGTATGTGCGGCAGACAACACCCCAGTTTGTGCCTCTTCTGCAGTTCTTTAGACCCCTGTTCAAGTATGCTTTGTTCTTATATATAAGACCCTACTTTGCCTCAGAATTCCCAAATTTCAGCTCCATGGCTAAAAGTTTGGGAAATTTTGGCAGTTCTTGAGCTCCACAAGCTCTAATCTTGCCCAAGCCCCAAAAATTAGTAAAAAGATCAGTTCCGAAGACCCTACTTTGGCCAAACATTTAGTTCCCAAGCCACACACCCATACTCAAACCAAAGTTGAGGGCATAAATGGGCATTTCATGACCCATAGCCTTCAACTTGATTGACAGTTGAGATTTTTCATTATCTAAAATGATCTGAACTGTTGGTCCTAAGTATAGTATGTGTACCAAATGTTATGTGCAGCTTTGATTTACTATGAAAGCAAATGGACAGAAATTACAACAAAATAGCTGTGAATGTAGATCTATATAATTGGTAGTAGTAATCTGGGTGGGGGGGGAGTTGCTTCTATGACTAAAACTGATTGTGTATGAGATAAGCCCTTTTGCCATATTTTGCCAGTAGCCTCACCTGGAATTGTGGTATAGGAATAGTGCCAACACCAACAGGATCAAGATCACGTAGCGTATCCTTAATTTCATTCCAGTACTTCAACACCTAGAAGTAATAAAGAAAAGTACTGCAAATTAATACTTGTGCTCAATAGGGTCAGAGGTCACATGGGGTCATCAAGTGATACTTTGACCAAGTATGAAGTGAGTCGGTCAATTTGTATATGAATAAACAGGACTTGCACTCGGTTGATGGCCGTGAGGGAGTTAACTTTCCCGGGACTTTGGGTCAGAAGTAGCCCAGATTGAATTTCCAATTAATATTCATGAAAAGCTGCAGCCTGACCTTGAAAATCAGAACTCATTTTGGCCTAAAAACGAGTCATTTCAAAGTTTGATTCGATTGTACTGTTGCCCCTCCTTAAAAATACCGTCACGCACCCCCTGATACTTCCTATATATTTTTTCTAGATTTTTGCGAACTTCTTTGCATTCGTTTCAAGAATATATATGCTAACCTTTTGCAAAATCTGCCCACAAAACCCCAAAAGACAATGAAACCATATGGGCATCTCTACAAACTGATCGTGCCAAGTCCAAGATTTGGATCATGTCTAGAGTCTACTTGTGCGCTCGTACTGAGCACAAGTAAGTCACCGCTCGCTATAGATTTTTCTCAGTGAGAAGCGTGAAATTCAACGGACAGTCGAATGCAAAACCGTTCGATTTTTCATATAAATTTCACATTTTGGAGTCTTGTAATTATATTTTATAAATCTGCAATAATCAGGGAACCTAGTCAACCAACTGTTTTGCCGATATGTGTGAAATTGAGAGCAGGACAGGAGAAGACATATGATACAATTTACTGGATGTGTGGACACGGACGCGTGCAGTGTACGGCCATGGCGTATAGGCATTTCGTGTGTAATTTGAGCTGCGTGGTGAACTTACGATCTCATACAAGTGCCGGCGGTAAATTCAAATAAACCCTGGTATTTGTAAGATTTGTAGTTTTGCTACTCATATACATCGATAGAGGAGACCCAGCTTTGCACCGAAATCATCATGGAAAGGGGCCAGGACTACCGAGAAGAAGGTAAAAAAATAATAAAAATAAATATGAAAAATACAGATTATCAATGTAATTATGCATAAAGCAGCTATCAATTTTCCCAAGGGTATTATTCATAACTCCCATAGGTCCAGGGAAAGTTTAATTAAGAGATTTTATATAGCTTTTCATAAATATAAACTTTAACCTTTGACCTGTTAATCTGTTTCTTATACCAGATGTAGTGTTACCCAGTAAGGTCAAGAACATTGGATGAGGGATGTGGGCAGTACAGCAACTTTTTATACTAATTTGATGAAGAAAGTACAGTTCTCTGAGTGAACAAGGATGAATTAGTTATTTTCTCTCTCTCTCTCAGAGAGGCTGGCAGACTAAATATAGGCAGATGGTTGCTGGTTTAAATCAGGCTGGGAACACACATGATTTTTCCACGACTTGCATGCACCAGCCTCTCTGGGGAAAGATGAACGAATTTAAAAAAAACACACAAAAAAAAATAATAATTTGGGGGAACTTGTTGACGTAGCGTATCTTCCCTTGCCTTTAACCAATGAGGTCTCGGGTTCGATCCCCTGCAGGGGCTCGTTCTCGGTAGCTTTATGTGAATTTGGTTTCTAGGTTTCCTCCTGCTTTTAAAATCGAGCTTTTTGGCATAAATCTGTTCTGGTACATGGTTTCTCTGATGTGCTGAATGCCTTTCATGGCTGCCGCAGTGTCTTGAGCACGTTTACGTGGATATGTCGCGCTTTAAACACAATCAAATTATTACAGGACTTTTGTTTGTGGAGATTGACAACGATGACAAGAATCTGCCATTGCAAAATAACCCTCCTGCGAAACTGCCCGGGATGACAGAATCAGCCTAGGACAAATCTTTTTGTTACCAGACCATTGGACACTTCAACTTAAAAAGCATTTTCTAATTGTTTTTATGATAGCAGACAACACAAAAATACTTGGTGACACCATTTAATTACCTTGGTCTGATGAGACCTAGATTTGAGACAGTTCAGAATTGTCGTTGACTGGAGTGACTAAAATGATCTCGCCGGATTGTTTCAGGATACCCTTGGACCTCTCAAAATTGCTCTTTGCCCACTTGGATATGCCTCTTAACAGGACTCTGCTTTTTCTACAACATTACAAAAGATATCAGTAAAAATAATACAATTAAGTTTGCTTTCTCCTTAAGATTCAAGTATAGGTATATCAAAGTAGCTTTCTCAAGAGACATATCATGATTAACTTGTTAGGTAAAAACAAAAGCAAGTGGTCTAAAAGATGCCCCAAGTGGATTCATTAGAAATCAATGCAGAGTGTATTTCTTCCTTTTTTCATCTCTCCCATTAAACAAATTGTCAAAACAAGCATGAATGGCTTAAAACTCAAGGTGTTAAACAAAATACAGGTTTGCAAATGCCATGTGTCTTACTTGCTTCTTGGTTTGGAATGGGACAAAAGTCACATGAGTCACTAAGGTCACCAAAACATTGAGACAATAACCAGGGACCACTGTATTACAAGTATCTGAAAATTATGTGAGTACATGTGGAGACACCAAACAATTTATCTGACCTTTTTTGGGTTATGACCTCTAGATGACCTTTGGGCCCCCAACTCTTTAGTGGGGGGGGGAGCTGTGAGGGACTATCCAGGACATTTCAGGGAAGTCACATGAAAATGTATGACACAATGTGGAAAAAAATGGGCAATTATGTTTAGGTTGACGGTTTTACCACAGAAGCCAGATGCGCACTACCAAGCAATTCAAATATGCCCTCTTGCAGATGACACAAAAAAAAAAAAAGTTACTACAGCAATGCATCCCAAAACAAAGTGGCAGCAGCTTTGAAAATAGGACTTCTAACATTTAGGCTTTATACTAATTTCAACAACTTTCACTTCAAATGCTTTGCTCGTGCAAAATGAGATGGCATCAGTGTAAACAACAACTTTCCAGAGCAATATATTCAGCGTATGTTAGTATGCCGGTAACATAAAAGCGTGCATAGACAATGCAATGTGAATATTGCAAATTAAACTCTGCAGGGAAAAGAAAAATAACAACATGCAATTGCACACCCCCCACGTACCCGCCCTCATGCACGATAACTGGGGGTTATTAAATCAGATGACAACAGTCATGCCTGGAAAAACTGGGCAATTTGGGAATATTCCTGCGGAAAATTTTGCTATTTGGAGCGGAAATTTGTCCTTGAAACAAATAAATACATAAGATCTGAAGAAAATTTGAATTTGGAGAGGAAATTTGACAATCTTGGAGGAAATTTCCTGCAATCTTGGAGGTAAATGGTTGTATTCCCAGGAAATTCGGCATTTTCCCAGCCATGCAATAGTGTGCGGTGACAATGGCATAAATTCTTTATAATTTTCTTGTGTGCCTCCTGTGCACAATTCACACACCTTGCCAGACCTAGACTTACTTGTAAGGCTTCTGTTTCTGCGGTCTATGCATGAGTAATCAATGTAGTTCTGCATAAAGTGTACCAGCCCATCCTTGCGCTATGTCTAGACTGCACCATAACATCGCAGCTCAGTGGATGTAGTAATATACCCAGTTTGAATGCTGCCAATAGCCAGTTCAATTTGTCAATGTATAACACTAAATAAAGTAGGTAGTAATAGAATGCAATTTTATTAAAATTGTTTCATCTAAAAATGCATCAAAAAGGGACCAAGTATGAAGAAAGTTGACTTTAATGTACTTAATTACAATGAAAAATTGAGTGATGAAAAATGACGACATTATCGACTAACACAGAGACATTTTAAGCGGATAAAACCAACACCCAATTTTAACATTTCAAGAACTATTGCTATATCTTTTTCGGTCCTCCTAAGTTAATAAAGAAAAATACTACAAGTTAAAACTTACAACAAGATCCCTCTGGTGGGGAGCAAAAATTGCCCAAATGAAACTCATTAATATGCACATGCACAAAACTTTAGACACAGTACATCTACAACTATTACACATCCAAGTTTTTATATAAAATTGGTCGATTAAGCCCAAATAATTGGTCGAGCTACGAGGTGCAAAACTATTGCGGCGAACGCAGTCGAGGCCCAATATTTTAAAACTCAAGACGAGACCAATTAATATTGGGGTGCAAGTCATCCAATTTATCATTATCGTTTGGATCAGATATTTCACACACTTGGACTCCTTAAAAAATGATAATGGCTCAATTTTGGATTTGGGTCCGGATAGAATTTGACTTTTTAGTTATTTGAAAGCAGGAGAAATGCCAAGATTTTTTTTTTTTTTTGGAGACTTGCAGGGCATATTGGGAAGGCACACAAGTGCTGAGACTTATTTGCCCACGTGACAAATGACAATCTAGCGAAGTGGAAAAATGATTTTTGTTAGATTTGTCTCAACTAACCCAAAATAACGTTTCCACTTTGCTAGATTGTTTTTTGTCAAGGAGGCCAATAAAGTTCGGTCGCATGTGTGACTTCCCGAATAATGCACTGTCTAAACTCATCTGCCCGACATATCAAAAACAATTTGATATTTTCAAGGGAAAAATTATCAATAATTTGTTCGTTACTTGTTCAGTAACAAGCAAACTAACCTGTCACTTAATTTTGTGAATGGGACCTTATGCAAGCCATCCATATAAGATGTCTTTCAAAGCAGGAGGGCAATGACCCTTATGCATGCGGGTATGTGCTGCAGACAACACCCCAGTTGTGCATCTTCTGCATTCTTTAACCCTTTCCAGTATGCTTGTTCTTATATATAATGACCCTACTTTTCCTCAAGAATCCCATTCAGCTCATGGTCTAATAGTCGCCCCCACAGCCACGCGCAGCAGGGAAATGGTGTTCCTTTTGTGTTGGAAGGTTTTTCTAGACTGAATGTTTCCTTCCCCTTAACACGATTGTTGACCGCCGGCCATTTATTAAAAAACGTGCCCAAACTGGTTCCCCGGGGTGTCCCCGGGGGAGGGGGGGGGGAAAATCCTAAATTTGTATCCATACCGATTAGTGTATCTTTCTTTGGGTCTATTTATGGTTTTTGGACCTTGCAAAACTTGTATGAATTAACTTTCAAAATCCTAAATGGCTTGCCCTATGCTCAATTTCAAAATGGGCCTGTCGCGACAAAGTGGAATTTTACACTTTGTACATCTTGCCAATATTTGCAATTTCTGGTGCCCATTCAATAATTCGGCATTATAGGTCATTAATTGACTTTCAAAATCCAAAATGGCTGCCACTTGCAAAATGTGGTTCAGATCTCAAATGGCTGCCATTCTAATATGCAAATGACCTTTAAAACGGATTGCTATTACTTTCATATGTATTTTACTATTGGTTGATGTATATTTTGTTCTTATTTAGATTTGGGTTTGGCAACTACAAGGGTTTTAAACAAGTTTGGAAATCCATATGGCGTCTATTTTTCAAAAATGTGAAATTCGCAATGGCTGCTATCTGTTACTTTTACAATTTTTTTTAAAGAGGTGAATTCCATTACATTTTGGTATAGGTATTGGTATGGTTTTTGTTGGCAAGACCATGTGGTTTACCCTCTCGCCCGACCGGGGGGGGGTGGTGACCACCCCACTCCCATAACGGTTGATTCCCTTTCGCAACAAAAGGCGGCAAACGAATATGATTTCTAGCTTTTATTTAAGTGTAAGTTCATCCTTTGCCCGGTCATTTTAAAGAATGAAATAATGGAGGTACAACCTTTCATGAGGTCCAGGGGTGTTCGTCAAAGTGAGAGGATGGTTGCCACCTTCCTTCCTATACTGGTAAACTGCCAAAAAATTGTACTTGTTTATGTCTGAATTCGACTGTAGCAAAATTACTGACATATTTGTATTTTTTTCTACTTTAGAGTAATAACAATTTGTCGCGACTTTGGCAACCCATCCTTGCCCAAAAAATACAATTTTACTTTTTTTATTTTTTGAAAGTTTTCGAAAAAAACCTTGGTTTTGGAGATTTTGCCTTATTACAATACTTATAAATAAACCTCAGTTAAGACTCGTTTGACATCAAAGTGTTAAAAAATTGATATTTTTGTAACTTATTGAACCTCTAAATGTAACACGTGAAAATGTCACTCCCAACAAGAGTGAAACTCTTTGTCACCATCCAAAAGCGTGGTTTGTTGTACTTGAAAAAAGAACAATTTCCATCACCCAAAAGAGGGCAAAATCACTACAAAACGAGTGGATTTCCACTCGTTTGAGATTTAAACTAAGAACCACCACCTTTTTGAGAGTTAAACGAAGGACATCACAAAAACGAGTGAAATCTCCACTCTTTTTGGAGTGATTTTTCACTCAACAAACCTCTTTTTAAGTACCACACTCTTTTTGGGAGCGGTTTACAAGTTTCACACTCGTTTGTGGAGTGAATTTTTCATCTTTTACATCGATCGAATAAAGGACATTTGTAGCTACACCCGATCCAAATCAGATGATGTTGTCCGTTACCTATTCCGGGAAAAATCAAGAATTGCAACTTTCAAAAAATATTCCAGTTGCAATCCTTTGTTGTGAGCTTCAGACGCATGGCACAGCATCGAAACTTACCTGCCTATGCATAAAAGTGGCACAAATCGATTTTGGTTTGGCGCACTCAATTTAATTAGATCGCATTGACAACATCTCTGGGAAAGCCCTTCCCTGGCTTAATTTATAATATCAGACAAATACCAAGACTACTGGGAATGGACTATGTTAATTTCAATCGTTAACCAATTTTTTCTGATTTAGTATAATTTTTTTAACAGCTGTATAGTACTGCTTGCAGCAGTCAATTGAAGGGCCTGTTATAACCCATCACATAAAATGCAACATATCTACCGCCCTGACGTCGAACACTTATGAGACATACTATAAACATGGGCGTAATCTTAGGGGGGTAAAGGGGGGCGCATGCCCCAGGGTGTCCAAAGGGGCGCCAAAAAAGGAAAGTTCTGTCCCACTCTAGAGGAGCATAAGAAAAGGAACGACCCTGTGGCAAGGAAAGGAAGGGGAGAGGAAAAGGAACGGGGAGGAAAAAGGAAAGGCAAGGAACGTGGGCAGAACAGACCGAAATTAGAGATAGAATTGGAGGACAGGACTGACAAGGGGGAGGGGGCAAATTAAAGGGGAAAGCGATAGAAAGCGTGTTGGTTTTAATGGTGGTATGGCAGGGGGCTGTGTCGGGGTCTCTTGTAAGGAAAGCTTAGAAGCGCCAAAATTAGGGCGAATGGGATTATAAAGGGAAATCCGAAAAACACTTTGCAAATAAAATGAGAAAAGAGAACGTATAAAAATAGAAAGGAATGGGCGCCAAAAATCACATACGAACAGCAAAAGAACCGCAGGGGGGTGAAAAGTCAGCAAAAGAAGAAAGAAAGAAAAACGGAGAGAAGGCGCTAAAAGAAACTTGGAAATGGAAAGATGGACTTCGTGATCAATGAAAAATTAAGGGGGCTCAAAAGTACAAGCATAAAAGGTTAGAAGAAAAAGAAAAAGTTGAAACTAGGAAGGCGCAAAAACGCAACTAAACGACCAGAAGGGAATATAGATAGAAACAAAAAGGGCGTCAAAACCAAAGAAGAAAGGAGTTTAAAAAAAGTTTAAGGGTGCAAAAGGATGCATCTAAAAAACGGGCACTGGAGAATAACCTACAAATTAATACACATCTGAAATGCATTTCAATTAGTTTCGCGACACTAACAATCTTTTCAAGGATCATATGACCGAGTTAAGGCCGATTGACATTTCCCCACTTTTTTCATTTTAATCTCTTGTACTGTTTTAGCTTCTTTCGACAATCACATCTCCAAGCACATTTCGTTTGTTATTGTTTTCTTTTGTTTTTGTCGACCAAGTCAGTTCAGTTCTGATATTGAAAGTTTAGTTTTCATTATGAGACCTTCCAAGATGGTCCGATTGCGCTGGGTGGTGATTTGTCGTGACTGCGCTGCTCGCTCTCCACGGCGGGCCTGCCTTGGAAAGCCCGGACACGGTTCCAGGCGGGGGGCGCTGGTATTGATGTTCCATTTCCTATACTCCATGCTAAATCATTCTTGTCCTCACACGCGATATTGCAAGGTTCGCAGCTGGTTATCTAGTGCGAAGTTCTGACAAGTGTGCTGTGTTTCCTGTGCAGCACTTCAAACGCTTTACGTTATGGTCCCCATAGGCAGGCTAGCGAACTCAAATCTAAGATCTTTCGCACAGAATACCTGCCTTTGCAAGCATCCGCCGGACAAGAATGATAGAAGTCAATTAAATTTCTTGAAATGGAAAAGAGAATGCGAGCCTGCATCCGTCATAGAGACCGCCAAGTGAAGACAGATTCACGCCATTAAAGAAGAATGAGTTAAGATCTGAATTTCTAATATGAAACTAAATTTTCATATTAGAACTGTCCTTTTGTTCGCAAAACAAAAAATCATAAAAAAAGAATGAGCTTGAAGAATGCGCATTGTCTAAGACTACGAAAACAGTACAAAATTCCGTGTATCAATGAAAAGTGGTACAAATTTCAAGCCGCCCATAACTCCCCAATAGGTTTTTTAATGATTTTTTGTGTCGGAAACTAACGAAATACACTTTCATATTGTAATTATTTCCTATGGTTTTCCCTCCTTCTCTTCCGTTGAAAGGGCGCTTTTGAGACTCCTTGCATAGTCTTGTCAAATATTTTGGTTTGAATATCGATGATATAATACATACATGTACATCACATAGATTAAATATGTAGCGTAAGGATCGTTCCCATAGCATTTTGTTGTTCACGGAATGACACACTCGCCTAGATGGGTCCTCCCTACTCCAGTACACCCCTCAATAGGGCTGGAAGATTGAAGACTGGGTCGACGACACCTTCACCTCCAGTTGGTACAATGGTGCAGCTCTGCCAAGTGACAATGAACTGGCTGATCATATGCCAACAGCATACGCATCACTGACGCAATCTGCGTCTGTTAATTATTTACCCGAATCTGCGGCGTACTAATAAGTGAGCCGAATGTTGATGACTTGGGACTTTAAGTGTGAAGTTAGGCTAGATTATGGGGTCGGTACCTGCTTTGGCAAATTGCTGGGCAACCACGCGGCTTATTATAACCGATACTGGTCACAGTGTCATTAGGATTAATACAAAAATTCGAATGTAGTGGCCATCATCCCCGTACCACCTCATTTGCAAATTGCTGAGGAGTGGAAACCTTAGTGGTTTTGGTTATTAACTTGTCTTTCTTTGCTGATGCTTTTGTAATTTGGAAAGAAACTGGAATTTGTGGGATACATAATTTTGGAATAACCTATTGAATCTGGAAAGAAATCGGGACTAACTCCTTGGCAATATGCGCACATTTCATTTCGCATTGCGTTTTGTGTTTTTCATTTTCTCGGCTGGGAAAGATCTATGTCATTTTTATGCATTGATATGGTGAACGATATCTTTACGATACATATTTACTTATTACTGTCTGTATTACATCTCAGGATATTTCAAACAAATTATTTTTGACCTTAATGCTGTGTGGGTAAAGAATTTTTGGCTAATGGCAGCTTGCGCCAGGAAAATATAAGTGTTTCCGTTCTCCGCGCGGGTTTGTACTGGCAAAACTAACGCAAAGCCACAAAAACACCCAATGTGGCTAACCTCTAAATATAATTCCATAAATCTGTTGAATGTAATATGACAAGTGTGACATATGACCACCGTTTTTAATTTTTGAGTTGTTAAATCCTCGTCAACCCAGGGTTTTTTCTACTACTTACGACCAATGGATGGGTTGGTTACCCGCCCCCCCCCGCTCCCCTTCCCCTCGGGCCGTAATTAAGGGACAAGCATCATCGTGTTTGGTATCGGTGTGTAGCTACAATGTCCTTTATGATTCTCTCTAATGTAAAAATTGAAAATTTGCACTCCCCAAACTTGAAACCTTGTAAACCGCTCCAAAAAATGGTTTGTACTTAAAAGATTTTTTTTATTTGAGTGAACTCACTAGCATCCAAAAAAGAGGGAGGGCGCCACTCGTTTTGGTTTTTTGTGGTGAGTTGTGTGTCGGCGGCATGTTTGGTTTTAAGCTGGTAAAACACGCTGCTCTCTCGAAACGGGTGTGGGTGGCCTTGCGGGTAACCACTGTCTTCGTTGTGGTGGCCGGAACTCCGGGTCAAAGCGTGGTGAAATCCCTCGTGTGGAGTGATGTGCCCTCGGGTGGAGTGGAAGTCTGCTGTTCAAGTACACCCACTCGGGTTGGAGGGGGGTGACAGAGGGCAACCGCTGGGGGGAACATGGCCTTGTGGACAGTTAGAGAGTCAATAGACTTGTCTTTTTCAAGAGAGCAAGGGGTGTAAACAATCTAGGGCGAGCATAGCGACGGCGCAACGGAGAGCTGAGGAGAAAGGGAGGGAAGGAAAGCCCCAAAACAAAGGGGGGTGGCCGACCAGGGGGGCGCAGGCAGGCAGCAAAAGGGTATTTAATTTGGCAATGATGGTTGCCAAAGTACGCATACACCCATTTTTTACGCTAAAAAGTAAGAAAAATACAATAATTGTCAGTAATATTTGCTACAGTCCTCATCATACAAAGTCCATTTTTTGGCATGTTTTACACAGGTAAAGTAAAGGACGGGGGCAACCATCCTTGTTCCGACTTGGAGACGGAACACTCTGTGCTGGGTCTGGGGCTTGCGTTTGGTTTGTGTGTTAGGGCTGGGTGGGTGACGTGTGGTGGGGATGAGGTTGGGTGTGGGGGTTGGGGTTTTGTGTTTTTAGTAGTGGTGGGTACCGGTTTTGTTTGTGTTGGTGGTCGGTCACAATTTTTCGCTAAATGACCGCAAACGATGAACTTACACGTACATAAAAGGCTTAATCATATTCGTTTGCGTTTTTGTGCGAAAGGAATCATCCGTTATGGGAGTGGTGGTTGTACACCCACCCCCCCCCCCCCCCCCCCGGTCGGGGAAGGTTAAACCACGTGTCTTAGCCAAAAACACCCGAATACAAACAATATAATACCAAATGTCATGGAAATTCATTCTTTTAAACAATCTGTAAAGTCAACACATAGCAGCCATTTCGAATTTCACATTTTTGAAAAATAACGCCATTTGGATCCAACTGGTATAAAACCACTTGTAGTGCCAAACCAAATATAATAGCACAAAATATACATCCATAGCTAAAATAACATACGAAATGTTAATACACTCCGTTTTTGAAGGCCATTTGCAAAATCAGCACATGGCAGCCATTTTGAATCTTGACATTCATGGGCAGTGCAGCCATTGGATTTCGAAAGTCAAATTTTAATGACCTTATATCCCGACATTCTGAATATGGCACCAGAATGCAATAGTGTCAATATGTAAAAAACGTGATAAAATTCAATTTTTCAAAAAATAAAAAATTTGAAATTTGAGCATAGGCAGCCATTTGGCATTTTGAAAGTTATCTCAAGATTTAGCCGTCCACAACCTATCAATAGACACCAAAGATCCACAATCGGTCCACTGTATAACCAAAGTGAGGATTGCCCTCCTTCCCCACACCCCCCGCCAAGGGCGCCCCTCCCCCGTTACCCTCGCCTGTGTCCCCCTTGTGCTCCGTGATAAAATAGTGCAAGGTAAAACATACCCAAGAAAAAAAACCGCACCATCATGTTCAGCGGGAAAATTCAGTCTAGAAAAACCCTTCCAAACACAAAATGCCACCATTTCCCCACGCCGCGTGGCTTTGGGGCTGCTATACAAGTTTGGAAATTTTTGGCAGTCGTGAGCCCACACTCTCAGTTTGCCCAAGCCCCAAAATTAGTAAAACGATCATTTCCGAAGACCCTACTCTTTGGCCAAACATTAGTTTCCCAAGCACACACAAAGCCCCATAACCCAACCAAAGTTGGGGCAGAATGGGCATTTCATGACCCATGCCTTCAACTTCTTGGCAGTTGAGATTTTTCCATTTCGAAATGAATCTGACTTTTGGTCCCTAAGTATAGTATGTACCCACATCTGATGTGCATCTGGATTTACCTAGGAAGCAAATGGCAGAAATTAACAAATACAAAATAGCTGTGAATGTATATCTATTAATTGGTATTAGTACCTTGTGTGGGGGGGGGGTAGTTGCTTCTATGACTAAAACTGATTTGTATTGATAAGCCCTTTTGCCGATATGTTGCCGTACCCTCACCTGGAAATGTGGTATAGGATATGCCAACACCAACGATCAATATCACGTAGTGTATCCTTATTTTCATTCTCATTACTTCACACCCTAAAGAATAAGAAAGTACTGCAAATTAATCTTTGCTCATTGGTCGAGACCCCTCATGGGGTCATCAATTGATACTTTGACCAAGTAGGAAGTTTGGAGTCGGTTCAATATTTTGTAATATGAATAAACAGGACTTGCACTTGGTTTTATGGCCGGAGGGGAGTTACTTTTCCCGGGCCTTTGGGTCAGAAGTAGCCCGATTGAATTTCCAATTATATTCATGAAAAGCTGCAGCCTGACCTTGAAAATCCATAACTCATTTTGGCCTAAAACGAGTCATTTCAAAGTTGATTCGATTGTATGGTTGCCGCCTCCTTAAAAAATACCGTCACCAACCACCCGATACTTCCATAATTTTTTTCTAGATTTTTGCGAACTTCTTTGCATTCGTTTCACACGATATATAGGCTACCTTTGCAAATCTGCCCACAAACCCCAAAAGACAATGAAACCATATGGCATCTCTACAAACTGAATCGTGCCCATCCAAATATTTGGATCATGTCTAGAGTCTACTTGTGCGCGCCTCTTACGGAGCACAATTAGCCCCCGCTCGCTATATATTTTTCTCAGTGGAAGCGTGAAATTCATCGGACAGTCGTATGCAAAACCGTTCGATTTTTCGTATAAATTTCACATTTGGAGGCTTGGCATTATTTTTATAAATCTGCATAAATCATGGAACCTAGTCAACCAACTGTTTTGGCCGATCTGTGTTAAATTTGACAGGACAGGAGAAGACATGATACAATTTACTGTAATTGTGTGGACACAGCCGCTGCAGTGTACGGCCATAGGCGTATAGTCATTTCGTGTGTAAATTTGAGCTCGTGGTGGCATTGGTAGAATTGTAGTTTCACTCATATACATCGATAGAGAAGACCCAGCTTTACCATCGAATCGTCATGAAAGGGTCAGGACTACCGAGAAGAAAGTAAAAAAGTTATAAAATAAAATGACAAATACGATCTCAATGTTATTATGCATAAAGCAGCTATCAATTTCCCAAGGGTATTAATCATACTCCCATAATTCCAGGTACTGTTACTTAAGATATTTTATATAGCTTTTCATAAATCTAACCTTTAACCGATTAATCTGTTTCTTATACCAGATGTAGGTGTTACCCAGAGGTCAAGAACATTGTAGGGATGTGAGCAGTACAGCAACTTTATAACAATTGTGATGAAGAAAGTACAGTTCTCTGATTGACAAGGAAATTATTTTATCTCTCCTCTCTCTCAGAAGCTGACAGACTACATAGCAGATGGTTGCTGGTGTAAAGCAGGCTTTGACACCTTAGTATTCCCTGACTTTCTGCCCACCTCTCTGGGACAGATTAACGAATTTAAAAAAAAACACAAATAAAAAAAATAATATTTGGGGGAATGGTTTGGCGCAGCCGTAAAATCTTTCTTCCTGCCTTTCATCCACCAATGAGGTTTGGGTTCGTCCCGTCATGGGTTCGTTCTGGGCGGCTTTATGTGAATTGGTTTCTTGATTCTGCCTTTCCCACACATTTTCTCCGGGTTTTTTTTTACTTCTGTTTCCTCCTGCCTTCTAAAATCGAGCTTCTTGTATAAACTGTTCTTACATGTGTCTTTGATGTGCTGAGGAGCACCTTCTTCAACACATGGCTGCCGCGTGCCTTTAGCATGTTTACGTGGATATTGTCGGTGCGTTAAAAACATTCAAATTATTACAAGCAATTTAATTTTGTGGAGATACATAAACCGATTACAAAATCTTTCATTGCAAAATCCCCTTCTGGTTGAAGCGCCCGGGATGCCAGAATCTGCTAATGGACAAATCGTTTGGTTACCATGGAACATTAACAAAAATTTCTCTAAATTGTTTTATGCATAGCAGACAACCCAAAAATCCTTTGTGACACCACTTTACTTCCGTGGGGCTGATGAGACCTATGATTGCGGGCATGTTCAGATTGTCGTTTTGGAGTGCTAAAATGTCTCGCATGTTTCATGATTTACCCTTGACCTCCTAAATTCTGCTCTTTGCACTTGGATATGCCTCAAAGGCTCTGCTTTTTCTAACAACATTGCAAGAATATCTTACACATAATACAATTAAGTTTGCTTTCTCCTTCAGATTCAAGTAAGGTAAAGTATCTAATTATTTTCATCAAGAGACATATCATTGATTACTGTTAGGCTAAAACAAAAGCAGTGTGTCCTCAAAGCAAATCCAAGATTTTCTTAATTCAATGCAGAGTGTTTTTTTCCTTTTTTTCATTCTCCCATTAAACAGATTTTCAAACAAGTCATGAATGGCTTAAAACTACTCAATACAGCATTTGCCAAACGCGACGGGCCTTCTGCTGATCTTGTTTGTGCATGGGTGCAAAAGTCACATAGAGCTCACTATGTCACCAACATGTTAGACCCTACCAATGACCACTGTATAACCGTGTCACTGAAAATGATTGATACAGTTGGAGACACCAAACAATTTATCTGACCTTTTTTTTTGGGTCATTACCTCTAAGATGACCTTTGGCCCAACTCTTTGGGGGGGGGGGGAGCTTGTGAGCCTAGCCCAGGACCATTTCATGGAATTTCCATGAAATGTATGCACATCCTTTGGAAAAAATGGGCCACTTATGTTTGGGTTGACTTTTTACACAGACAGACCTATGCGCCTACCACAGCAATTCAATATGCCCTCTTTCCAGATGACCAAAACAAATAAGTTACGCTACATCAATGCATCCACAAACAATGTTGCATCAGTCTTTGAATATGACTTCAACATTTAGCTTTTACGAATTTTCACAACTTTCACTTCCAAACTTCCTGTGCAAATGAGATGGCCATCATGTAAAAAACAACTTTCCAGCAGCCATTTTCTCACTTATGTAGCTATGCTTTAACATAAAAGCTTGCCTAGACATGTAAAGTGTAATATTGCAATTAACTCTGCAGGCGAAAATCACCACATTAAAATTGCAGCCCCCGTCATGGGTTTAATTAAATCAATGACAACATCATGGCCTGCAAACTGGGCAATTTGGGATCATTCCTGGAAATTTTTGCTTATTTGTATGGAAATTTGGTCCTTGAAACAAATATCCCTAAGAATCGAAGATAATTTTTAAATTTTGGAGGGAAATTTTGCATCTTGGAAGAAGTTGGGCGATCGTCTTGAGGTTAAATTTGGATGTATGCCCAGACTTTTGGCCATTTTTTCCAGCCCTAGCAATCGTTGGGTTGCAGAGTAAATTCTTTAATAATTTTTTTCTTTAGCTTCCTGGCACCATTACACCAACCGATTGCCTACTATCTAGACTTACTTGTTACCAAGGCTCTGTTCTTGGATATGCATGATTAATCCTGAGTTCTGCTAATGTACCACCCATCTTGGCTATGTCAGATAGCAGCCCATAACATCTGGAAAAAAGCTCAGTGATGAAGTATATAACCCATCTGTGAATGTGCAATAGCATTGTCAAATTGTCAATGTTATCAAAACACTAACTAAGTATGGATTAACGAATGCAATTTATTAGAAATGTTTTCTTCTAAAAAGCATCAAAAAGGGGTCCAAATTAACAATAACAAATTTCAAAAAACCACAAAAAAATTTTACTTTTAAATTTAACTTTAATTTACTTGAGCTTATCCTAACACTGAACATTTTGTGTGATAAAAACCAACATTTTAACATTTCAATAACCTCCTATCTTGGTTTGTGTTCAAAGTTCATAACAGAAAATACCTACAAGTTCAAACAAAAACCCCTCTGGTGGCGTAAATATGCAATGAACTCATTAATATCCATGCCCAAAAAAAACATTTAAAAAGTGAATAGATAGTGCATGGGTATTATTACATGCACCACTACCCCCACACTCCAAGTTAAGTCAATTTTGCCACTGTCGGAATCTGGTAGAAGCAACAACCTTGAGTATGAGCCCATTCGAGCAAATATGCAAATGAGCTCATAGTATGCACAATACTGAAGACCAGTGCATGGGTGTTATTTGCATCCACCACTACCCACATCCAAGTTGTCATCAAATTTGGATCAAATTGGGATATTAGAAAGTTCACAATTTTAGTATTTTGAAAAAGCATGAGAATTCCAGAGAGGGAATACGAAGTTTAAAACTTGGTAATAGAGAGAGAGAAGAGTTTACCCAGGTTTTCAGGGACTAAGAGCAAAAAGGTCTGAAATCCTAAGTATGACATGTGGCCCTACAGACCGGTCGTCACAGTACAGTAACAGAGTTTTGGTATAGATGACAAAATCCCCTTCTGCTAAATGCCATGGGGTAAGGTTTGTGGTACAAACTAAATTTCTCAAGTGAGTGGACCACATTTTGTCACATATCTCAAGAAATTCAATCTATGTGTGTATGCAGACATGCTACATATCTTGACATAAATGAACGTACGCCTGGCACAAAAAGTATCTCGCAATGTTTTTCGATCAGTATTGTGCCAAAAGTCAGACCCTTTTGAAAGATTATTTCGAAATATACCTTTTGTCTGATGAGAACCTATGTTGGAGCTCAGATTGTCGTATGCTGGAGTGCTAAAATGATCTCGCATGGTTCAGGATTTACCCTTTGACCCTCTTCAAATCTGCTCTTTGCACTTGGATATGCCTCAAAGGCTCTCTTTTTTCTACCATTAACAAGAATATCAGTAAAAATAATACAATTAAGTTTTGCTTTCTCCTTCAGATTCAAGTAAAGGTAAGTATCAAATGTAGTTTTCAAGAGACATATCATGATTAACTTGTTGGCTAAAAAACAAAAGCAAGTGTGTCTCAAAAGATGCCAAGGATTTCTTAGGAATTCAATGCAGATGTATTTTTTCTTTCCTTTTTTTTTTCATTGCTCCATAACAATTTGTCAAACAAGCATGAATGGTTAAACTCAAATACATCATTTGGCCAAACGCACGGCCTTCGCTGATCTTGGTTTGTGAATGAGGGCCAAAGGTCACATGAGTCTCACTAAGGTCACACCATGTGAGCACTACCGCAGGACACGTATACAAGTGTCATGAAAATTGATTGATACATGGAGACCCAACAATTTATCTGGACCTTTTTTGGGTCTTGACCTCTAAATGACCTTTGGCCCAACTCTTTGGGGGGGTAGCTTGTGAGGCACTATCCCAGGACCATTTTTCAGGGAAGTTTCCATGAAATTATGCACATATGTGGAAAAAATTGGGCAATTATGTTTGTTAGGTACGTTTTAACCACAGACAACAATGCGCACTACAAAGGCAATTCAATATGACCCTCTTTCCAGATACACAGTGAAAACAAAAATAAGTTACCACAGCATGCATCCACAAAACAAACTGTGTGCAGGCAGCTTTGGAAATATGACTTATAACATTTAGCTTTATCCTATTTTCAACAACTTTCACTTCTCAAATGCTTCTCTTGCAAATGAGATGGCATCAGTGTAAACAACAAACTTTCCAGAGCCATATTTCTCAGCTTATGTAGCTATGCTTTAACAAAAAAGCTTGCCTAGACCATGTATGTGTAATATTGGGCAAATTAAACTTGCATGCAGAAAATCACCACATTAAATGCAGCACCGTAATGGGGTTAATTAAATCAGATGACAACAGTCATGCCTGGAAAACTTGGCAATTGGGAATCATTCCTGGGAAATTTTGCTATTTGGAGGGAAATTTGTCCTTGAAACCAATAAATACATAAGAATCGAAGAAAATGTTTGAAATTTTGGAGAAATTTTGCAATCTTGGAAGAATTTTGGCGATCTTGGGGGGTAATTTGGATTGTATTCACAGGAAATTTTGGAATTTGTCCAGCCCTAGCAATAGTGTGGGTTGATCATTAAAATTCTTTATAATTTTTTCCTGTAGCTCCTGTGCCATTACACACACCTTGCATGACTAGCTAGCCTTACTGTTACAGGCGTCTGTTTCTTGGTCATGCATGAAGTAATCCATGAGTTCTGCATAATGTACGCAGCCCATCCTTGGCTATGTCTAGACTAGCCCATAACATCTGCAGCTCAGTTGGATGAAGTAATATACCCAGTCTGTGGAATGTGCAATACGTTCAACTTTGTCAACTGTTAGAACACTATAAGTATGGATTAAAGAATGCAATGTTTATTAGAAATGTTTTCTTCTAAAAATATGCCATCAAAAAGGGGTCCAAATTAACAATAACAAAAGAACACACAATTTCAATTCAATTCAAAATTTAAATTTAACTTATTACTTGAGCCATATCTAACACTGAACATTTTGGGGGTATAAAAACCAACATTTAACATTTTCCAAGAACCTCATATGCTTTGTTTGGTCTCAAGTTCATAACAGAAAAATACTACAGTGTAAAACACCCCTTGTGGGGAGTAATATGCAAATAAGCCATTAATATGCACATTTCACAAATAGTGATGAGAAACGTGCATGGGTATTACTTACACGCACCACTACCCACACTCCAATTAAGTCCAAATTTGGACCTGGGATCTGGTAGAAGCACACCTTTGTAGTAATGAGCCAATCAGAAAGCAAATATGCAATGAGATCATTAGTATGCAACAAATACTGAAGAACATGCATGGGTGTTATTTGCCATCCACCACCCACATACCAAGTTCATCAAATTTGCGATCAAAATTTGGGATCTAGTAGAAGTTCACAATTTTAGTTATTTTGCAAAAAGCAGTGAGAATGCCAAGAGCGCGGAAATAAGAGTGGAAACATTGGTAAGAGGAGAGTGAGAGAGACGGTTTAACAGGTTTCTAGGGGGAATAAGAGACAAAAAAGGTTGAAAACCTTAAGTATGACATTTGCCCTACAGACCGCTTCACGTACAGTAACAGAGTTGGTCAGATGACAAAATCCCCTTCTGCTAAGTGCCCTGGGGGGGGAAGGTTTGAGTACAACTAAAGTTCTCAATGTGAGTGGCCAACATTTTGTCAATATCTCATAAGATAATTCAAATCTATGTGTGTATGCAGATATCTACAGCTTGAAATACAGAAGTACAACCTGGCACAAAAAGTATCTCGGCCATGTTTTTCGATCAGTATTTGTGCCCAAAGTCCGCCATTTTGAAAGATTTCGAAATATACATTTTGTATGAAATTGTAGTTACATTATATATTAATTTCAATTCAATCATAACTACACCTGGCACACAAAAAGTATTTCTCGGCATGTTTTTCGATCAGATCATATTGTGCCAAAGTCAGACATTGAAAGATTTCGAAATATATGTTGTTGCTTATGGCTTGTTCTTTCATTTAATAACCTGATTGTATAAAAAAAGCGCTGCAAAAATGGCCTGAGAGAGTAGAACGCCCGAAAGACGACAAACCCCCCAAACCAAAAGTTTTGCAGTTTTTTTGGATTTTTCAATGGCATTGCAGTGTACTGGCGACACTGAACAAGTGAGACCACAGTCACGATTGCCAGTGGCTTTCTCGCTCATTCAGTCGCAAACCTCTTTGTGTAAAATCATACACACATATTTGCGTTGTTTGTTCACCAGTCACATGAAAAGCCAAAAAACTGAACTTTTGGTTTGGAGGGGTTGCGTCATCGGGGGTACTCTATCTCAGCCATTTTTGCACGCTTTTTTTACAAGCGACCGGGTGTTAAAATGATAGAGCAAGCCTATAAGCAACAACATGTATATATTTCGGAAATCTTTCCAAAATGAAGTCCGACTTTTGGCACAATAGATCGAAAAACATGACCGACGAACTTTTGTGCAGGCTGTTGTAGTTATGAATGATTATTGAAATTACATATAATGTAAATACCATTCACAGTTCTCAGCTTTTGCGTGGGCTGCCCTACCTATCAAGTTTACCTTTAAGGTTGATGAGGGACATACAAACATCATGACAAATGAATGCTAAGTGGCCCTTCCAGCATAGCTGGATAGCTGGTGGCCTCACAGCTGTTTGAATGTCTCATTTATTATGGGAAAACCAGAATAAAACAAAAAATATCAACGGCGATACACATTTGGCAACTAATTTGGATTATTTATACCATTGACTTCATCCTGTGTAAAATTTAGAACATTTCATTGCGGGCAAATATGATTTTTCTTAAAAATTGATTTTGCATGCCCCTACTTGTATCAGTTGTCAAAATTGTGTCACCACTGCTTAAAATTGTTCTAAAAATAAAAGAGACGATTTATGTGGGGTCAAACAGCTGTGGCCCACAATTGTCCAATCAGAAATGCTGTTTGAAAGGGTGAAGTACTCGAAGGTTATCAGTTACAATACTCACTCTTGAAGCCAGTAGTGCATTTGTGTCTTGGATAGTCTGCCTGTGGCTTTCCTATCAATCTTCTGGTAGGCCTCCTGTGCCTTGTATCCCTTCTTTTTAATAAACTCAGCTATTGTATCTTCAACCTAGAGGTGAAAGGCACATATTGTAGGTGCATGTGTGAAGGTACATTTTACAGATGATGCATAAATTCAGGGATGTAAGTGGGCATATTATTAATATCCTGAAAAATGATCCGGCCCTTGCCCCAGCAGCCACATGCTTGCACACAACGTGGAACTTTTATGCAGGAATCGTCCAAACAAAGGCTACAGAAGGAGTTAAAGGGATTAGCAGCGATAATGCGAGAGAATCGAAAAAATGTGGAAATGCATGTTTTTAACTTATAACTCAGGGATAAGTGTGTACAATTTCATATAACTGCTTTAATGTAGAAACAAACCACCGAATAGTGAAAAAAATGAAGTATTTGAGGAAATTTGTCATACCGTCTCCCCCAAATAGACATACAGCGACAGCGTCTCAAAATCTGCACTAAACAGCTGATTGTGGTTTACACCAGTACAGAATGAACAAAGATCAATGTTTGTGTTTGAGGTCAAACTGTATCGATCATGGTGCACAATATCACGCTGAAAATCTGATATTCACTGGGAAAGGCTTTTCTGATCACAAGTCAGAATTTTGATACGCACGTATAGAAATTACAGAATCAGATAAAAAGTACTGCCTTGCCTTCAATACACAGATTTCAAGCCAACCACTTGCAAGTTATGTTCGCATATCCATGCCAGTAACAAAAATATAAAAATATGAATTTTGATGATTTTGTCGATGTTTCGGAGTAGCAAATCGTTGCTAATCCCTTTATATATCCCTAACCAAAAAATGTATGTTTGTTACGCCGAAATAACATCCCCCAAGTTTTTTGTTTTATTATGGCCAAATTTCTGGAAATCCAGAAATTTCCGAAGTCTTACATCCCTGATAAATTTGTCTTCTAAATTGTATCATGATAAATTACACATTGCTCAAAAAAATTGTTTTAATTAGAGTATCATAATGCTGAAATTTTTACTTCTCAGTTAGGAATCAAATTCCCACTGACATCGTGACCGTTTGTACAGTGTCTATGGAGAAGGACCCAAATTTGCCCCCTCAGAAAATACCTTGGCACCCCTTCTGTCTCCCCCCCTCATTTGCAGAGGTCTGGTTACGCCACTGATCAACAGCATGTGCGCCAGATTCCCCAATATTTCCTGATGGGGATTGGCATGGGAATATGAAGTTAAAGGTCTCTATACTTTCCTTTAATTCCCAGGTGGTAACCATTCTCATGACACAGGTACTCAACATTTCTTCTTAAAATGGGCAAAGTATCCATGGACCTTTCATTTAGATCTCTTTTTCCCCCACTCATACTAGTAAACAGATTAACAACTTATTTTATATGACAATGGAATTGATCATGAAAAGATTGAAAGGTGGTGGAGAACTACAAGTATCTTGGGGGGGTGGGGTGTGTGTTAGGGACCTATGACCCTCAATCCATCCGCCTTAACAAAACAGTATAATAATGGTAGTAAATGCGTATTTGACCCAGTGCATTGACAAACTATCAGATAACCCCAACCCTTACACTAACAGGCGCCATATTTTACAATGCCCAAAGCGGGCCTTCAACATGACGAAGCAGACCTTCAACATGATTAAACGGACCTTTGTCATTTTTTTGGGGGGGTTGCGTCGCACCCAACCCGCACCCCCCTGGCTACGGCCCTGAAGACACCACAAAAGAGGAAGTCCTTTAGAGTATAAAAGCTGGCTTGGTCTGCTTGCAGGTATAAAGATAGTTCTATGTGTCAAAAAACTACCACTGTCCTTAAGACGAGTGTGACAACCAAGGTGGTAAATTACCCACAATGACATACGGCTGCGAAACCTGGTCAACCACAAAACAACTAGAACAAGTAAAATAGTAAAGCACCGGGGCTGGTGCCATGGAGAGGAGGATGCTAAATATCACTCTGAGGGACATAATTTAAAAGCCAGTGATAAGACCCAAAACCAAAGTCAAAGATGTCATAAGAGAAAATTAAAGAGGCAAAATGGAGGTGGGCGGGGCATGTCGCAAGGAGAGCAGACAATAGCGGACTGTAATAAACACCGAATGGCAACCTAGGACAGGAAAGCGTAGGGCGGGGAAGACAGAAACGAAGATTGTAGAGATGAATATCAACTCTTATATGATGGGCACAACTGGGACAAGAGTGGCACAGGACATGACGAGATGGCTATTACATGAGGAGGCTACAAGCCGACATTGGTTTAAATATCCAGCAAGGCAAGGCAGAGGAATCACCTGCAAAATATTTTTGCCTACCTCTTTCACAGGTCTATATCTTGTGTCCATCT
>JAMKCH010060666.1:0-49663 GCA_023653785.1 Ophioderma brevispina
TATTCAAAGTTTCTCTTAATATAGGTATCTGAACTGATATTGGAGTCTACAAATTATACTGTTAAGGTTTAAATTGGGGTCTATGAAAAAGTGAAATTTTCATCATATTGAAATTTGCAAGAGATTTTGCTAAGTTTTCAATTTGTACTCTTTGCAGCTTCCACAGATCAGCCTGTCTGGGTGAGCTGTTCGTGCTTAATAGTAGGGTGTAGTGTTGTGTATAATTTTATTATCTCTTCCTCCACAGATGGGGCCTGTCTGGGAGGGGCTAAAAGTGTAGCCTCACTCGGGCGGTTAATTATGCAGCTTTTATTGTGCATAATTAGTGAGGTTTTGTAATGTGTATTGTTAATAAGGGATCCTATTCAATTCATGCATGTTTTATATGGGGTAGGTAAATAAACCACCATGTTGGCCGATTGCCTGCACACGCATTTCTGGCTTGTTGTCTTTCTTTCTGTTTGGGGGCAACCTTTGTGGTTTTAATATCAGTGAGTACGAGTCAAACATATTCATGTAATATACACATTTGTTGATTAAAGTTATGGAAAACTTCAAAGTTGGCCTACAAATTACCTGGATGTCTTTATCCTCATATCAATGTCCCTATCTGTTTTGGGGTATGTTATTTTTATGTGTAAAATATATCTCTGTTCTTCCAATGGCCTAGACTATCATTTGAGAGCAAATTGAAGAAATTTCATATTTTGTGAAAATGTGCCAGTGCCGCTTTAAGAATCACGTTTATGGGTTCCTGTCAGGCTGTCTACATATTTAATCACTCAAACCTTTTGTACTTGAGATGTGTTACAAATGTGTGCTAGCTCCAGGGCTATTGTGTTTACGGGGAGTGAGTACTCCTCGATCTAACAACACAAATACCGCTACCTCCTTTTTTGCGGTGTTTTTGAGAACAAAGGTCATTAAGAGGTCAAAGGTCAAATTTTCAAAATGCTACTAACGGGCGGAAATTTGAAATAATCCTTATGACATTCTAAATATGTTTAAATATTTTCGAGATCGAAGGCCGTTTAGGGTCAAAGGTCACTACCTCGACTGTGTTCAGATATGTCTCCAGATGATGCAGATCGAGTTATGGTTGGGTTTGGAAGCTAGGTTTCGAAGGTATGGCTAGGTTTCGAAGCTAGGAAAATGGTAATACCATTCACTGGGAAAATTTTTCTTCAGCAAGGAAGACCTTCCATAAACAGCTTAAAGCAGCACGTGCTATCTACCTCAATGAAACCTTGGGTTCAGCTACTGTAGATACGCCAAAGGTTTTCTGGTCTGACATAAGGAGCTTAAGAAAAGATAACCAAGGTGTTTCAGACCTGAAAGTTGATGGGAAGTTATTATGTGAGGATAAACCAAAAGCTGAAGCCCTCAACGACCAGTTCAGAAGGCTTTTCACCGTAGGAAGGCCCTGGACCAATACCTAGCCTTGGTGAGAGTCCGTATACAGATATCAACTGCTGGGGTGCTGTATCAGCTGCGTAAACTAGATCCTAACAAAGCACAAGGCCCAGATGGTATTCCACCCTGGTTTTTGCGGACTTATGCTGACCACCTTGCATCTCCCCTTCAAGATCTGTTTCAGACTTCTGTAAATACTGAGAGAAGCAAATATTGCATCAGTGTTCAAGAAAGGGGATCGTAATGAAGCAGGAAACTATAGACCTGTGTCCCTGACCTCGGTGATATCCAAAATAATGGAACATATTCTTCACAGCCATATAATGAAACATCTCGACAGTAATAACATCTTGACTGACTACCAACATGGATTTCGAGCTAAACGATCAACTGAGTCTCAACTCATTCTCACCATCCACGATATTGCCAAAGAAATCAATTATGGCAAGAAAGTTGATGAAGCTATTTTGGATTTCACCAAAGCCTTCGACAAGGTACCACATCGCCGTCTTATTCCTAAGTTAAATTATTATGGGATTACTGGACCAATAGCTACCTGGATTAAAAACTTGAAATCAACGGGTACTTTTAAATGGGGTAACGTCTGACCCTGCGCCAGTTACATCCGGTATTCCTCAAGGTACAGTGATATGCCCCATTTTCTGGTTTATATCAATGATCTTCCAGACCAACTTACTTCAAAAGCCAGGCTCTTTGCAGACGACTGCTTGATTTATTCCCCGATTTCCAGTTCACATGATACACATATTCTCCAGAAGGATTTGAAAGTGGTTGAGGAATGGCAGAAGAAATGGTTAATGAACTTTAATCCATCTAAATGTTTCACCATGACCATTGGGAGCAGTAAACAAACACCTTCTGTGGCAAGGAACTTGGCACAGTTTCATCCCATCCTTATCTGGGAATACACTTGTCAAATACTCTAAACTGGGATGTTCAAACACAAGAAACCGTTAAGAAAGCTCAGCAGGTCCTCGGGATAATACGTCGTAACCCGTGGAGCTGTCCAGAAAGGGTTAAGGTTACAGCATATAAAGCTTTTGTTAGACCAATTTTGGAATATGGGACAGTAGCATGGGATCACCATTTAAAGAATAATATTGCAGCTCTCGAAAGGATTCAACGTCAAGCAGCACGTTTCTGAAAAAGAGAATGTGGGCGTGAAAAGGGCACTGTTACTAAACTTCTCCAAGATTTGGATTGGGATACACTGCAGACAAGAAGACGTATGAAAAGATTGACCACACTTTATAAAATGGAAACTGGTTTAATTCATATAAAACTTGCTGATTATATTCAGCACTCTACGAGAATCACCAGAGGGCATAACAAGAAATTTCACCAAATAAGCTGTAAGATTACAACATATCAAAAATCCTTTTTTGCCGCAACCATTGCCGGATGGAATTCTCTACCAAGTGATGTCGTTAACAGTATGGACATTACATCATTTAAGAATAAGCTAAATCTTCATTTAAAGACTATTTAATTTGGTTTCCATCCGCACGCTGCGCAAAGTTGGTGTGATGTGCCCTTGTGGTATTTTGCCGACTAAACGCTACAGATACAGATACAGGGTTAGTTTTAGGCTTGAGTTTGAAGCTGGGGTGTCTATTTCTAATGACATGCACCCTTGACCAATCCGGCTGGTTTCGTGGTCTTTTACCACAGCCATATCTAGTCTAGTTTGTGTTTGAATTACTCATGATCATCACACAAAAATACAAGGCTTACTTGAATTCGATTTGTCTGTTTTTGATAAGTATGTTTGTGTGGATCAGGTACACCTACCCGCTAGATACCCGTGTATAAAACTATAAAGCACGCGACGTAGTGCGTGTAAGCAGATAAAATACGTTTTAACCGATTTCTTTCAACCGCGAAAGAATTTTAAAAATAACTGTGGATGTAAGACACTTTACAAAAAGTCCTCACTGGCAACTAATAACAAATCCTACACACGGAGGAAACATAGGGACGTTTATTGTGCCGTGTGTGTGTGAATTTAGCGGATATGTGAATATTGTGTATTTATCACTACTTTCACGATCTAAGCAATTTTGCAATCTGCTTTGATCTCAATGATTAAACAAGTTGACTCATTTTCTAAATTTAGCCTTTTTGGGGAATTCCACTTCTTCTCTTGCACAATCTATCTAGTAAATAACATCTGGTCTGATCAATAGAGCACAAGGGATTTCCATAATAAACAAAGTACTTTTTCCCGTGAGAAATCTTTTCTCAAATAAAATTGAGAAATAAAATAATATTTTAATCACAAAATGGAGGCCGAATTATAAACAAATTGGTATAGTCATACCTCTTGTAAGGTACCCGGGGGACGCACTCCTAGTCCACCAACGGGCACCATATTTGGCATGCCGGGTCCTGGATAGTCAAGCGCCCAATGAGCTTGCGATAACCAGATCTCAGCTTTGGTAGACATTTTCCATATATCTGTATCTGTGCAATATTGAATTCTTGTTTAATGTCAATAAACTCTTCCATAAGTCTAGGAAGCCACATATAATTAAATGAAATGTAAAACAGCACGTTTCCCGCACGCTGTAAAAATGGCATATTATCCGTGAGCATGTGTAAACCTATCTGAGGTACATATGAGAGTTCAGCAGGAATGCGATAATTAAAGTTAGATATGCAAAGATATTGGCGATTCGCAGTGACTGCTATCCAAGGAATGTCTAAAAGATGAGCGATAAATATATCACAAGGGGAAATGACATCGCCAATAAGGACATCAAACTCCTCTGATTTCAGCTTTTCAAAAAGGCTATGGTCACTAAGAATGGCGCGACAGTCGGCTGCAAGGCTATGGTAGAAACCCCAAAACACTCTTACTTGTTCAGCTCCACTATAATCATGGAATTTCACATATCTCCGTTCCTTCATGAATTCCGGTTCTGTTGTGGCTTTTGGAGAACGGTAGTGGATTGTCTGACTAGCGTTCGATGCCGAAAAATGCTTGCTGCATAATGAGGATCCACTAAGGAGGGTCACGTTGTGGCCACGCTGAACAAGAGCTGATATCAACGTTGAAAGTACCTGAACATGCCCCATGCCCTGAACGGGTGGACCAGGCACAATAATTTTTGCTGTCTTAACAAGGAGTACATAGTTGCAAATGCACCATATCTGTGTGCAGTAAAACAGGACCGCAAGAAATTTATTGCAACGAATCATCATTTGATACACAGGTCCAGCGTTGAGCTCGACTTGCAGCAGTCTGGCTTTGTTCAAACCGTCAATGTTAATGTATTATGTTGATTTTGGTCTCACTGGACAAAGTTCACATGTTTTACAACAGTGAAGCGTTTATTAAAGGTGTCCTAATCAAAAACTTATTTTTTCTGTGTTTCATACGAAATGTCTATTGCCAACATACATTAAATAAAAATTCATATAAATCCGACATCGGCAATTGTGCGTCTGTATTAAGCAGCCCAATTGATGTATAAGTCATTTCCAGTAACTGTAATTTGTATTTTGCAGATGAGATAAAAATAAAATGTAAGGTTTCTAATGATACTAAAATCTCGGAATTGATGGGATGAGGGATGGGGACGAGAAGAGAATGATATTATCTACAGGTGTTAGGTGTGTAAGGCGGATTCAATCACTCTAGCAGGATACAGGGTGAGTCAGAAAAAAGTACAACCAAATGAGGGATTTTTTGTGAAGAAACAACGAAATTTACCAAATTAATTCCTGTGTTAAATAGCCTGTTAATCAGCTTTCACAATAATTTTAAATTTTTTAAAATCGATCAAGCCATTCAAAGGCTACAGTTATTTTTGTGAAGGTATCGATTTTCAGCCCCGAACAAATTGCACACTAACCGTATATACATGAGACCCATTAGTAAGCAGCGTGAGGGCGTCAAAGTAGATTAACCGGTTGATTCTTTGGCGCCGTTTTCAAATGCTACGCATGACACGTGCTGAATGATAATGTAGAATAGTTAAGATTTATTGAAATTAACAGGATATATTTAAAATGGAACATTTTAATGCTTTATCTGTTACGCAGCCCTATACACGTATTTTGGAAGTCTTACTACATGAACATCAAGCAGGTTGAAAAGAATGCTGCAAATTGTTGCTTCAAGTCCAAAAATTGATTTCATTAAATATTATTTTGATATCTGGTTTCATTTTACATTCTACCCAGTGATGTAAATAGACATTTTCATTTGAGGAGTGGGACCAAGCGTTGGGAACCATTTAGCTTTTGGGGCATCACTAAAACACATTTTACAAAGGTGAACACGGTAACCTTTCAATACTATCAATTAATTACTTCCCTGATCTCTATTAGGGCCAGGAGGGTGCAAAGATTTTGAGTGGTGAGTGGGGATCCCGCCTTACCCCTCCCCTCCCACCCCTCACCCACAGACTGGTTACGTCACTGGTGTTCCCTCACATTTATTCCAAATGTGAAATTAATGGAGGATAATGATGCAAATTCCAAAGATGAACGTCAAAACCAAGAGTACTCTTTGGATTACTCTGGCGTGTAACTTGTTCGGTCTTCCACATCGGGTACTTTCACTTCCGCAACTGTAACTTTTGAACGCGTTAATCAATTTTAATGCCGTAATTTTTATATGAGAGCTAACAAACAGGGAATGTACTACAGGAAGAAAATATACGAATAGCACAGAGGGTTTTTCATGAAAAATCGCTTAATTTGGTTGTACTTTTTTTGACTCACCCTGTAGTTACGGGTGCGAAAAAATGAAGTCATCTCGTCCAGCTTAATGTTGCAGTCATGGTCAGATTCTACGAAGTGGTTGGAATTGAGCATATGGGATCGAGTGTTTGCATGCTGTCGGATGACTGCATGAGTATAACAGATAACTGCGTGAATCAGTAGGCTTGTAATAAAAACACGATCAGTATGAACAGAAATGGTAAGATCTAAGAAATGAATATATGTGTCTATTTTTCAGGTAAATTATAGTGATGCGTCAATTAAAGTTACAGACAAACTGAATGAGCCTGCCAAGATCTTCACGCGGTCCACATGATCCAGTCATAACTCCAAAAATATGTAGCGCTTGTATAGAATTGGTAGACCGTCGACCGTCAATCTCTCCTCAAAGTATCCAACATAAATGTATAGGCAAGTCAAAATAGAACGAATGCTGCCTTAACCCAACACTAATTGCAACAGAATCAATTCCAACAGAATTGTATTGAGAATACCTTTAAAAACAACATATCAAAAGTCTACTAAAATCAAAGGAGTGGAACATATATTTTTAAGGGGGTAAGGTTTATACAGGGGTCAAAATATGAAAAGTATCAAAACGCGTCGGAAAGTATGCCAACGTGTTTGTTACATTTCCAGGATTAAAAAAAGGTATAGTTTGCCATATCTGCAGGTTGTAGTTCAATAGTTATGAGTCAAAATAGGTTCAAGGTCACAATGGGGGTAAATTTTCAGATATATCCGTTCGTTACAAAAATGGTGTCAAATTGTTCATCTAATGGTACAGAAGCCGACAATTACTGTTGCACCATCTATGATATTGGTTGCATAATTGGAACGCAAAAAATGTGACTGGGGGCTAAGGGTCTATGGGAGGTCACTAGGCATAGCTCGGAATTCTATATAGAAAGTTCAAACAAAGAATCTATTTACATTTACTATCTAGTGGGACAAATTAACAGTTTACAACCAGGCCGCTAAAAGCGCCATGTATATGAATTTACCCCAGGATGACCTTTGAACTGTTTAGGAGATTGTCCTAAAACTATAACGCGTAAGATAGGGCCAAACTAATACCTTTTTTTAAACCTTAGGAGTAGCCCCTATAAATTGGTACATCATTAAATCAATTCGAAAACAAAATAATTTTTTACCCCTGTAATAAACGTTGCCAACCTGTATTTTACATGGTCCACTAGGTGTGTCTTTTGGTAGACTTTTTAATAATTATTTTTGACTATTTAGAGTATATTAACACCAAAATTGTTTCTGTTGCAATTTGTGTTGGGGTTCAAAATCATACAATAGGGACGAGTATGTAAATCTAGGTCCCATCCTTGATCAAAGCGTAAGCACCAGCTCAGCCAAGCGAAGTATTGTAGTGGTAGAATAGTTGGTCTACACGCTGTCAAGACAATTTCATAGCTCCAAACCTTTAGTATATGGAGGTCACAATGAACACCACATCCATAGTAAACAGATTGTTCGTGAAACAGTGATGATCAAGAAACGTTAAGGGTCTTGGACATTGGATGATAGAAGTGATTTGACGATTGCTTGAAGGGTCTCCTCAATGAATTGGGCAATGAAGACATTTTGACAACTAAGAGAGGCAACAATGGGTCGGCAGGGACAACTAGGCTTATGTACTATAATTAGACAATATGCAGAATGATGTGAAAACTACATTCAACGAAGTGATAACCAATAAAGATCGTCCTTCCACGGCTAATAATCTGATTAATAAGGCTCCTAAATCATCATCCTTCTACATGTTGCCTAAGATACATAAACCTGAAGTTGCAGGAAATAATTGGTCAAATGTAAAACAAGGCGTGTAGTATGGGCACTCTTCCTTCCTGGTATATTAAACAGAACATATTTTTATTACCTACACTGTTGCCGATAAACCCCGTTTTACGGGCCCGACCGACCCTGATTTTTCAGTTTTGCAGATTTTTTTTTTTTTTAGTTTTCCAAAAATCATGTAAAATCAGCCTGTTTTTAGCCCAAATTTATCAATTTTGGCTATTTTTTTTAGAAAATTTGTTTGTAAAATTTTTTTCATTTTTTCTCTTGATTTTTCAGATTTTAGGTCAATTTTAGGCAATTTCTGACCTCCAGAAAAGAAAAAAAATTAAAAAGATAAAAATTCGCCCGACCGACCGACCCAGTGGCGTACCGAGGCAGTCGATCCAGAGGGGGCAAATTTCCAAGTCGTCCCGCCAGAGGGGGCAAAATTCGTAAAACGTCCCGGTGATTGGCTCCAATTAAGTTTGAATTGGACGAAATGCGCGCGTAGCGCGCGAAAAATGCGAAATTTACTTTAATTTTGCCCAAATTTGGACCGAAATTGGTTGAAATTCCCCGAAAAAGATGGATAAAAATGCACATTTTGGCCCATATCGTCCCGCTTTTTCAAGCCAGAGGGGGCAACTTGCCCCCCCCGGTCGGTACGCCACTGGACCGACCCTACTCGAAAGGTCCGCTCGCCCGTAAAACAGGGTTTTCTTTTTTCGTCGCCTAAAGTTGGAATTTTTTCAGACGCAATCTTGAAACGTATTTTCTTTTTGAACGCCTTAGTAGTCATATTAAAGTATGTGAATGATTACATAATGAGTCCAGGTGAAGTGAATCCATGCATAATTTTGAAATACGTAACAATGCCTTTTGTTGGGAGCTAATATAAAAGGCCAGACATCTGTTGCTTGTTCCTTTTCCCTGTTCCAAGCCTGTGTGCAACGAGCCCACGTTTTCAAATCAAGAAAAAAGACATAATTTATTGTCTTTGCCACGCCGCGCCTTGTGTTTTGAAAATCTGCCTTCAATAAAGTTACATGTAGATCTTGGTGACACCTCTTTTCGTGCATCTGTGTGTGTAAAGAACACACATCCATAGTAAACAGATTGTTCGTGAAACAGTTGATGATCAAGAAACGTTAAGAGTCTTGGACATTGGATGATAGAAGTGATTTTACGATTGCTTGAAGGGTCTCCTCAATGAATTGGGCAATGAAGACATTTTGACAATTAAGAGAGGCAACAATGGGTCGGCAGGGACAACTAGGCTTATGTACTATAATTAGACAACATGCAGAATGATGTGAAAACTACATTCAACGAAGTGATAACCAATAAAGATCGTCCTTCCACGGCTAATAATCTGATTAATAAGGCTCCTAAATCATCATCCTTCTACATGTTGCCTAAGATACATAAACCTGAAGTTGCAGGAAATAATTGGTCAAATGTAAAACAAGGCGTGTAGTATGGGCACTCTTCCTTCCTGGTATATTAAACAGAACATATTTTTATTACCTACACTGTTGCCGATAAGGCGACGAAAATTAAAACCCCGTTTTACGGGCCCGACCGACCCTGATTTTTCAGTTTTGCAGATTTTTTTTTTTTTTTAGTTTTCCAAAAATCATGTAAAATCAGCCTGTTTTTAGCCCAAATTTATCAATTTTGGCTATTTTTTTTAGAAAATTTGTTTGTAAAATTTTTTTCATTTTTTTTCTTGATTTTTCAGATTTTAGGTCAATTTTAGGCAATTTCTGACCTCCAGAAAAGAAAAAAAATAAAAAAGATAAAAATTCGCCCGACCGACCGACCCAGTGGCGTACCGAGGCAGTCGATCCAGAGGGGGCAAATTTCCAAGTCGTCCCGCCAGAGGGGGCAAAATTCGTAAAACGTCCCGGTGATTGGCTCCAATTAAGTTTGAATTGGACGAAATGCGCGCGTAGCGCGCGAAAAATGCGAAATTTACTTTAATTTTGCCCAAATTTGGACCGAAATTGGTTGAAATTCCCCGAAAAAGATGGATAAAAATGCACATTTTGGCCCATATCGTCCAAAAAAAAAAAAAAAAAAAAAGCTAATATAAAAGGCCAGACATCTGTTGCTTGTTCCTTTTCCCTGTTCCAAGCCTGTGTGCAACGAGCCCACGTTTTCAAATCAAGAAAAAAGACATAATTTATTGTCTTTGCCACGCCGCGCCTTGTGTTTTGAAAATCTGCCTTCAATAAAGTTACATGTAGATCTTGGTGACACCTCTTTTCGTGCATCTGTGTGTGTAAAAACCTTGGGTTTTTAAATATTTCCATTCACCATGACCTATCAAATCAAAATTGCTGCTATCGGGAAAAGTGTAAATTCGTACTTATCTCGGGACAAATTCGGAAGGAGGAGCAAAACATGACCGAGTTGAGTGAGACGTGCAAGCCTTATGCCGTCCTTCAGTAACGATTTACTTCAGTGGTTAGCACAAACCACACGGATAGGCATGGTAGAAATCCCCACAGCCACCTTTTCAATGAAATTTATCATATCAATCATTTTCAAATCGCAATCATATAATTTAAATAAATCAGAATGAATAACGGAGGGTAGCAGCCTAAACCACAAATCCACGACCATTTTACAGTGTAATATGAATTACAAGGAATGAGTCCTTGACACAAATGGTGCAGTTTGGGGGGGGGGGGGGGATGCTCAACACAGATCGCATACAACTCCATCTCCAAATCACAATACTAACAACTAAGATATTTGGAGACAAAATTTACATTAGCCAAGTGCCTAACTTAAGCTATCACACTAGAGGCTTACTCTAAGGCATAAAACTATACATTTTTTCAAGAGAGTGCCAAACCCCTAACTATCACGCCTAGAGTCTTACTCAAGGATAAAAACTATATCTTCAAGTCGATGTCAAAAAACCTAACTATCACACCTAATGGTGCTAACATTTAAGGTCAGGAACTTAGACAAATGGGCCAGTTTTAGTTTTTTCATGTTTATTGGCAATTAACACTTTTTCTTTCCATATATTTTAACAGAAATACTTAATATACTTATTTTTTCTTCATATTTTTGGTTCATTTTACTTTTACTATGTTACGTCAAATTTTGACCAAAAACAATCACATGGCTGAACTGCAAAAGGCGGGGTAATTTTCGCGTATTACGCAATACGCATCTGTGCTATTCGGCTCGCGCGATGTAATGAGCGCAACAGAAACGATTCGAAATGAACGCATACCCGTGGTATACTTGTATGCAATTGTAAAAGGTTGCCCACGTGAGATGCCTTTTGCAAACAGAATGGGGTTTTTAAGTTTCACGATTTGAGCCTCATAAATTGTTGAATTTTGATCTAAGTATCCAGATGAGTGAATTTGACCTGGTGCAGAGCAGTGTGAAGAATCACGAGAGATGAATCGCTTGTGTTTTGGAATAGGCTATATTTTGTATCGAAACGGACAATATGTGGACAAAATGACGATTTTTCTCTGTGTTCAATTTCGGCGGCGATAATTCGTGATTTTCGGTTTCCCAGTTGACTCGAAATCCATATCAGCAACAGGTAAGAAATTGAAAATGCATCGTATAGAGCATATCAAAATCTATGGACGGTATTTTTTTTAGTTTTTCATTTTTGGTTAAAAATCGTGATTTTATGTCAACCTTTGAACAATTCTTGGCGTTTCTTTTGCCAAATTGAACTCGCGGATTTTGGCCTTTTTGGCAAATATTGATAAATAGTGGCAGATTTGAAAAGGGGGAAATAACCGACCCTAAACTATGACTCTGGAATACAAAAACGAAACAAGGCCATTTTATAAAGAATTTCTATATTTTTTTTATAGGGAACCAAAACAATGAGTGAAAATCGCAATTTTTTTAGTGAATTTTCTAAAAAACTTTTTAAACATATTTTGGGAGAACAATATTAATCATATTTTGGATTCCTTGATTATTTTTCCTCTCAAAGAGGTATACTTTTAATATAATGTTGGAAAACAATTAGATACGGCAAAAAAACAGTTCCTTTGAATTCCTGGCTTAACAGCCCCCGTTAATTAATGACCATTTCAGTTAGTCAAGATATAGAGCAGTATAAAAGTTTGGGGGGGGGCCCATTAAAGTTTATGAGTGTGAAACTGCACTACACAAGCATCCATAATTTCTCAGGCGCTAAAATGAACTTTATTATTTTTTTTTTTTTTTTTTTTTTTAAAATCTGGCATAATTATGATTTCATTAATGAAATACAAAATGTCCGCCATTAACACTTTAAAGTGACCAAGGGGGTGGTGGGGTGCCGGTAGACCCCCAAATTTTTTTCGCGCTGGCCGCTTTTTATTACGCGTGGGGATTTTTGCGCCGAAATTTTGTGTAATTGGTTTGACTTTTAAAATGCCTTCTTTTTTCATACCAAAGTTAATTAAAATCGGCCAAGCTGTTAATGAGTTCATATTCGTAAATCCCGGGGGGGATGGGGGGGGGGATATATCCCCCCAATATTTTGATGAGGGGTGATGGTCAATAGGATCATCCCCCCCCCCAATGTTTGATGTGCCCTTTTTCACCAAAATATAACCTCATATTTTTACCGTTATAATAAGTTTTAAAAATTGGTAAATTTCCCGCGCGCTTCGCGCGCATTTTTGTTCTAATTACAATTAACATTTAAAGCCGACATCAGAGATTTCCCAATGAGGGGCGCCCTCCAATTTCAAACAAATTGTGTTTTTTGCATGTACAATAATGCTTGTCCATATCCTACTCACTGTGTGAAATAAGCTAAGCTTAAATCGAAGCCCTTCAAATAGAAAATCACATCTTTGTTTTAAAAATTCCGGAATCCGGAAATTTTTGTATACACAGTGTCCTATGCACTGTTTATATACACATAAATGCTTTTACTCTGCATCAAAAAGAAAAAAAATCCGATTCATCTCAACTTTGGAAGTTGGGGGGGGGGGGGGGCATTCTAGGCTAGGGGTGACGATCTTTGTTCTAGTTTTGACTATATTTTAATTAATATATTTAAAAAATTATATTCTGAAATCTCTGAGTCAGACTTTAAGGATTGGAGCTTTGTCGAAATGAAAATGGGGGCAAAAAATTTTAGCGCGCTTTCGCGCGCACATATGCTAGTAATGCATCTTTCAGTCAACCCTGTTTCATTCATAAATTTTCGTAACCTCATCCCCCCCCCCAAATGTCAAAAAGAAATTTCGACGCCACGAATGAGTTTAATTAGTGGGGGTCGCCATGGAACCCCCCCCCCCCCACCCTTGGGCACTAACGAAGTCATTTCAGAATATTTTTAAAAATAAGAATAAGAAACCAAGAACCAAAGCAATTTTTTACTGATATAAAGGGTTTCACACATACAATGTAAGGTAAACAATTATTAGTACATTAAAAAAATTAACCCTTTTAAATGGTGCTGAAAACAAACAATTTTCGACCATGGATGTTTTTTGCCAACCGTTACTGTAACAAACTCTATGGGGAAAATGACGTTGTATTTTTGCCAAACCCGTAAAAAATACAGGAGTCCCTAAAATGCTAGTTTTTGGTGTTAAATATATGGTAATTTTGGGTCTATCTATAATAGAATATCAACATAAAATAAGTTTTTTTTTCAAAATGTTTTGGTGTAAAGCGCAAGGCTCATTTGGAATTTTCCGTCTTTTTTTCCAATTCCTTCGCGTGTTTTGAAAACAATGTTTTTGCCCCTAATTGCATCCAAAAATAAACAAATTTCATTTTTCGTTGCTTATTTGGGGTTGTCTTTATTACCATTCACAATGTGGTATAAATTTTTCGTGGCAAAAATTCCCCTCGGGAAAGGGGGTTTCCTTAGTGGGGGTGGGGGGTCCCCATCCCCCCCCCCTTGGGGCACCAACGGAGTGAAAAACCCCTTGGCCACTTAGTGTTAAGTGAATGATTTTTCATGGAAGGGGGGTTACCCCAAACCAAATTTCAAGGGCATTACCTTTAACTAAAAAACCACTCCTATTACAAAATTACATGTATTTCCATTTGCTTCTTTAAGCGACATTTTTGAGTGAAAATAATTAATTAAAATTACATTAATATGGGAATGTATACAAACGTTGCACAGAACGTAAGTGTTTTTGCAACATCGTGGATTGGTGTGACCAGAGGTCAATGGGTTTATGTGCGTTTTGTTTTTCATCACATAATGGACCCTGAGCCAGCGGTTCTTGCAACTTGTTATACAGGCTGTCCCAAAATAAATTCAATAAATTTACGTAAAGTAATTCAAATTTTATAGAGATTCTGAATGCCGAACTAGTTTTTTTACATCCGTACAATTTTGTCTGATACGGTTCCCTAGTTTGAAAACAAAGGCTATTATTACCCCTGCAAATACCCCGTTCAAGTTTGCCTTTTAAGCTCGTTAAAGCAGGTTTCCATCTTGAAAAGTTGGAATACAATTGTCTCCCTATTACTAATCCTGCCTGTTAAAAGCAATTTGAATTAAAATATTTGGGGGTGAGTTTATTGTTTATTCCGGTCTTTTTTTATCGTCTGTACAATATTTTGCTCTACTCATATTTTACGGAATACATTAACTTGCGACTGGGGCCAAAACTTAAATTTTTTATCTCCTGTTTTGTTCCCTAACAAATCTGTGTGATATTGCCATTGCGTGGAGTTTAATCCCCAGATATAGAAATGGTTGGGGCTATGAATTTCATTTCAAAATTATTTTTAAAAAATGTAAATTTTGGCGAGATATTTGTAAAGCCCATTCTTTCTTTCTCCACTACTGTTCAAATTTCCACATCGATGTTGCTTCCCGATTTTTAGAACAAATGCAATTACTAACTAGCCACGATTTAAGAAGCCGTTCCAAGTTTGACTGATTAATGCACATCAGAATTCGTAAGTTGTATGGGTTTTATCTCTCTTCCTATCCTGTCTCTTTATCCTTACCACTTTAAGTTTGGTTCAATTAAACCCGCATAACCTTGTAATTAAATTATTAACATTTAAACAACATGTCTTTGACAAATTAGGGAAATGTTCACTGTTCACAATGACATCTGACATTGTGTTTGATGCAACTCAAGTTTGATATTTAGTGGATTATATGTGCTTGTTTGTTGTTTCTATCAAATGGTCCATATTATATTTCCTAGGAAGTCTTCAACATCCATTCATACCATTTCAATTCATTTGGTATTTAATTCATTTGGTATTTGATCCCTCCGCTGCAATTTGCAATATTCACACGGATTGATCAGACACATTGAAGTCCATATTATATTTCCTAGGAAGACTTCAACATCCATTCATACCATTTCAATTCATTTGGTATTTAATTCATTTGGTATTTGATCCCTCCGCTGCAATTTGCAATATTCACACGGATTTATCAGACACATTGAAGTTCTAAGTTTGGCCAGGTTACTATTCCAAATATGAGTAGAAGAAAACACTGCACAGACAATAAAAGATTGTGGACAAAACAATAATGACAAATATTTTAGTATTTATTTTTTTTAAACAAAAGACAGGGTTAGTACCAAAGTTTTTTTGTAGTTAAAAGACATTTTATTCAACTTTTGAAGGTGAACCTGCTTCAACGATCTAAGGCAAACTTGGAATGGGGTAATTTGACAGCGGGTTACATAATTGCCTTTGTTTTTAAAACTAGTGAACCGTATCAGACAAAAAATTGGACAGGATGTACGAAACTAGTTCGGCATTCAGAATCTGCTATACAATTTGAATAATTCTCAGTAATTTTGAAATTATAGCAACAACTGTGAGGATTGCATTTATTTTGGGACACCCTGTATGCATTAGGGTTTTGACCGGGATTATATTATGCATGGAGGGCGTGATAGTTCGGGGTCGCTTCTGCTAAACACCCACACATACGCACACACACACATACGCACACACACACACGCACACACACATTTACACTAACATTTTAATCCCCTGCGTACCGTTCAGTTTTTTAGCGGGCGTCACGAAATGTTTTTTTAGGTTTCGAATGTTTGTACAGGCTGTCCCAAAAATGTTAACACTCGGGTCAAAGGCATTTTGTGAAAATCTTAAGTACGCATAGGTATTTGTTTGGTATACTCTTAAAGCCAAAAAATAAGCTTTTATTTACCGTTTCTTTTATTCCAATCCGATATGTAGAACAAAATATATGCTTCGTCAAAAAGGAGAGTGCAAAATAGGATTGGTCCGATTTGCATTGGTTACATTTGTAGGATTACGAGAAACATGATTTTGTAACATACTCAAAATTGGAAGTTAATGATTGACTACTGAACCTACTGAAGACATTGCCAATCCCTTTTGAATCCCCAATATGGCCAATAAAATGTGTAAAATGTCTTTATGATCAGCAATACTTTGGTGTGCGATTTTCAAATATTTATCTGTGAGTTCACTTTCATATAGAAGACTTAGCCTGACCAAATCGCTCAAAATGCTAAAACCAAACAAAACCAACCCAAACAAACAATCGGACGCTTCCATATTGAATTCCCAAGGAAACCTATGATTCTGTACACAGAACAAACAACACAAATACGCACAAGAAACAAAAAAAAAGAAACCTCCGATAAGCCTACGTGGATAGTGAAGCAGGCGGAATTGGAAATAAAGGCACCATAGCAGGCCCTACAGTCCCATAATAGCCCAGGGGTTCGTTCCCCAAAGTTGATGCGTAAGTTGTGTCGCAACTCATGCTCAGCACAAGCTAAGATTTCTATTAGTTGCAACTGATGTCTGTTCCCCACACACCTGCTGAGATGGTTCTCAGTTGGTGATACGCATCAAAAGTTACGAACATTCTAAGACTATTCTATTCTAAACCTATCGATTACACGATTGGGAGTATTTGTGGGTGTAATGTATGCGAGTATGTGTGATAGTGCCTCGCTGTTGTTCTTTTCGCTGTAATGAAATGTATGAAAAGGTCAGTGGTACTAAGCAGGACAGGCATTATTACTCGGACGCCCGGGCCTATTAATAGATGGGACATGCCCTTCTATGCTGTTGTTTTGTTGTCTCCATCGGGGGGGGCTAGGGGAAAACCAAGTGTAAATTCATAATAAATTATTAAAAATCATATAACCGTCTGTTCCCACAAATAAAACTGGCACATTTTCTTGAAAAAGAATAAAATGTCACTTCAATTTCATTTCCCCAATATCCGTGACCAATGGATACGCATAGACTTCAGCAAACAATTGAGTTAAAGATATTCAATCACCGGCCCGGTATGCGGTGTAGAAAAACACTTCAGATTCCCTTTCATCTGGGAGTGCAGGACCATTGTTATATTGTCGCGCAGCTGAATAGATTTCAGCTGTTACCGCTCTCCAATTTAGACTGAGTACTTTTTCAGGACAAAATACTTATCCTCATTCACAGATAAATAAATATTGAGCTTCTATAGTGCGTGTTCAATTAACTTTGGCCATATTTTTCATCATTTATTAGAAAAGAAAGAAACATGAACAAACATCATGAGAGAATGTTGCAGGGCAAGCTTTGACCAAACAACTTTGTGCAGAACCAAAATCCGTAACATATTGCTTAACTTCATTTCTATACAATTTACCGCGTTTTCAGAAGAAATGTAGTGTCAACGATCTATATTATAATGTACACTGGTTAGTTATTGTGAGAGAGGACGGGTATTTGTCACTCAACCCGAATCGTGGAGGTGGTAACACCTGGCTACAACAATGGCCCCACATACCGGGCCCATTGTAATATCTTTAGCTCATGGTTTGCTGAAGTCTATACATATCCATTGGTCTCTGATATTGGGGAAAAGAAATTGAGGTGACATTTTATTTATTTTTAAGAAAATGTGCCAGTTTTATGTGCGGGAACAGACAGTTATGTGATTGTCATAATTTATTATGAATTTACACTTGGTTTTCCCTTAGCCCCTCGATGGGGACTACAGAATTTGTTATACAGTTGGTTATTTGGTCCACGCCCCATAGTCTATATCATATAAAGATGGGTTATCAGTTATCAGCTGCTATTACGAGCATAGCCCATAATAGCAGCTCTTTCAAAATCCAAAGTGTCTGACCGCCCTGTTAATTTTACAGCCTTTTTCCTATTCTTATAATTATTTTAGACCACTCTTTATTGGGTATATTGCTCGAAACAATAACGAAGTGAAATATAAGTTGATGACGTTAAAATATTCCTAAAAAGTGAATGATTAATTTTTTCTCTTTTTATGAGTTGAGAAACATCTTATAATACTATTATTTTTTTTTACTAAACTACTAAACCAAGTTTTAAATCCGGTTTTATCCCCGTCAACGGGGGTGGCCAGATTCACCTCACATTCGCAGCAACCGCCCTTACTCCTTCCTTCCATTTCACCCGATTCAATGCATCCTCCACCCAACCCTCCTACTCTCCTCCTCCACTTGCTTCTTCCATGTCTTCTTTGGACGTCCCCTCCTCCTCAAACCCCCGCCTCGAACTCAAAAGCCCTTCTTAACACATGCTTGTTATCTTTTCTCAACGCATGCCCATACCAACGTACACTATTCGCCTTCGCCAATCGGTCCATCGCCTCTTCCAAACCCAACATCTGCATCAAATCCTCAGTTTTCATCCTGTCCATCAACTTCACACCACACATCGCTCTCATCATTGCTCTCTCTGTCCTCCTCAGAATCCCCATCTCATTTTCGCTCAGACACCACGTCTCACTCCCATACAACATCACTGATCTTACACAACTCTTATACACCATTCTTTTCATCTTCAAAGGATATCTTTTCCCTTGCAACAACTCCCCATATTCCCTAAACTTCACCCATCCATACCTCACTCTAGCTGTTACAGCCACCTCGCATCCACCACCCCCACTAACCTTATCCCCTAGGTATGTGAACTCCTTCACTGACTCCGCCTCATCACACAACTTTTCCTCCTGTTCCACCATCCCTCCAGCTCCCTTCTCACATCTTCTGCACACAAAATATTTTGCCAAACTAGGGGTCAATCTCTTCATCTTTGTGCATCTCCCATGGATTCATTTTCCACATTTCTCACACCACACTGAATTTGCTTTTACTCTCTTCCCACACACACCACATGGGTCTACCTTACTCACTACCGCCTCCCTCTCCACCCCACTCATCAGCACTTTTGTCTTCCCAAGGTTTACCTACAGACCCTTACTCTCAAAAGCCTTCTTTTCCCTTTCCAACATTTGCTCCCCTCAAATCCCTCCAATGTCTCGCTCATTAAGACCAAGTCATCGGCGTACAACATCTCACTCAACAGACCTTCTTTTGCACTCTCCGTGACTACATCAATCATAATTGCAAAAATCAATGGCGAAAGTATAGAACCTTGATGCACACCACCTTCACCTCAATCTCATAGGACAAATCAGACCCCACTCTAACTCTTGTCTTTGCTCCTTCATACAAACTCATCAATGCTCTAACCACTACTTCTGGTATCTCTCTCTCTCTCCTCATCGCCCACTCCATCACTTTCCTCGGTACCCTATTAAATGCCTTCTCCAAGTCTACAAAACACATATACAACTTCTTCCCTTTAGCTCGCTATTCCTCTTGCAACCTCCTTAAGATAAACACCGAATCTATCGTTCCCTTCCCTGACATAAACCCAAATTGCATCTCATCCACTTCCACTATCTTCCGAATCCTATTCTCTAGAACCCTCTCCACAGTTTTCATTGCATGATCCAACAACTTCACACCCCTATATGCACCACAACTCATTGCATCCCTTTCCCTTTAAAAATTGGAACCATCACACTCACTGCCCACTCCTCCATCTAACACTCTCTGACACAACTCCATCATCACACCAATCCCTATCTCTCCACTCGCACTAATCATCTCAACACTCACCTCTGAGGGTCCAGCTGCCTTTCCTTTTTTTCATTTCTCTTATTGCCTTCACCACTTCTTCCCGACTGACCCTCTTAACTGGCCCTTCCACAGCATCAGCCTCTACCTTCTGATCCACTCATTCTCCTCATTTATGATTCTCTCCATATGCTTTTTCCAGACTCTACTTCTATCTTTCTCACTAAAATTCAACTTTCCATCACTTCCCCTCATACATCGTCCCCCTTCTTCCATCCTTTTTCATTGCCTTTCATTTTTTAAATGCACGAATTATGCACCTTAAAATAATCACAGCTATCCAAGGTAAAACAAAAGGCATGGGCAAAGGTATTTGGTTCTGCATCGATTTGGGGAAATTCTCAACATTGGGCCTCTTAATTTTCGATTTCTCTCATTTTTTTCAAATAGTTTATATTTTCACAATCTACCCAAAAAAACCTTTGTATTCACTAAGTAGCCAAAATCTGCTGTTATATTTGGATAGGGTTCCTTTTGACACACTATATATGCAAATTTATTTACAGTTTATTAGTTTTAATGTCTCTATTTGATAATGAAGAAGAAGAAGAGGAAGAAAAAGAAGATCATGATGAAGAAGATGATCATATTAAGAAGAAGATCATTAAAAACAGGATTTTGATAATAATACGATGCGTCCGAAAAAGTGATTGTGCACACGTCTAACATAAAAGCGTTATATTTTAATTATTATTATGAGTATTATTATTATTATTTTACTTTCCCCAGGGTTTTCATATATAACCGTTCTAGGAATCTACTCTGTTATTTCAGTACCTTTTAGAGCGTGTTCCAATATGTTACATAGCTCGTTAGGCCTATATCAAATGTGGTGTAAGCCTATAGTCTTCAAAACCTCCTCCATTGGTTTGAATAATCTAGAATTTGTATTTTGGGATCCAATTCTTTCTTCTTCCTTGATTAAATGAAATCGTTGCTTAAGCTTGCTTAATAGCTTACGTGTGTGTTAAGTCTACCCCCGAGTAGACGTAGTTTTGTGCGTAACTTTTGGTCGGACTTAGTTCACAACTGCATTACGTGTCAGTTTGGGGAACGCGTGGAACACAATAGTTGTGTACTAAGTCACAACTAGTATCGACGTAGACCTCAGTCGTAAATTTTAGTTGTCAGGTAGCTCCGTACGAGTTTCGGGAACGCAGTATGAACTTAGTAGTGAAGTTACGCATTACTTAGTATACAGGGTGACTCAGAAAGAATTACATACACCCTAATTATAGGTAACCATTACTTTAAAAGTAAGTATCACATTTGAGAAATTTAAAAAGAATCTTAAACCACAATTACATTTTAACATTTTAATGTAAACATTACTAGATTCGGTTCAGTAGTTTTAAAGAAATAAGCGATTATGTAACACATGTCAATGGTAACTTCCAAGTTTGCTCACAATAACGCAGATTTGATATTAACTACCGCTGGTTACTCGTGTTATCTGTTCAAGCTGTGGAATCTTTTCATTCCACAAGAACCGGCCTTCTTTAATATTTTGTGAGTTCAATGCCATTTTGTTCGTTTTATTACAGTAATAAACAATACCGTGACAATTATAACAAAAATCCAACAAGAAAAACAAAATATGGTAAATAACAAGAATGATCGTCTTCATTAGAAAACTCCACCAATAAAATTTTTAGAAAATGTAAAATATGTTAGTTGCACCAGGGGGTGGCACTGCATAGAATGAATTGAGAAGTTTAATTAATACGGTACTTTAACAGGTAGATAAACTGAATAATAAGATTATTAACAATAGTTTTTATTCAAATTAGACACCTTGTCCCAATACGATGGTGGATTCTACATTTAATAATAAAGGCATGATTTGAGTGCAAATTCAAATTCCCGCGTATTAATCTATACTCGTGTTATACAGGTTGAGTAAAAAAAAACATGACCCTGATTGTGTCCGCCATTTTGAATTTTTAAATAATATATATCTAACATATGTGCTATCTGCAGAAAGCTTATTTTATTATCTTTAATTTGCTGCAAAGATCATTCCAATCGGTTAAGTATAGGCTGAGCTACAGTCTTTCGAAACAAGAATCTGCAGTGAATAAATAGCCTGATTTTCTTCTGGACACTGAATTCCTTCACTGAACGCTGGTATTTCAATGTGAATCCGTGGACAGAGCAGAAAACCGACTACTTGATTCAAACGACTGTAGCTCGGTTTACACCTAACTGATGTGAATGATCTTTGCAGTAAATTAAAGATAATGAACCCAGCTTTCAGATGACACCAAATATGTTGGATATATGTTACTTAAAATTTCAAAATGGCGGACACAATTAGGGTCAATTTTTTTTTTACTCACCCTGTATGAAGTACTGTCATGAGACAAGATGATTGTGGTTTTCAGACATGCCGAAACTGGTCATAACATTACTCTGGTCAGGCAGGAATTTAGATGAAGATTTCACAGAAATCCTTGCAAGAAGACAATCTTGAACAATATTAAGAAGTACTGTGAAACGGGTACACGTCAAAATTTTAACAAGAGTTGCCGTGGAAGGTGGAGAAAGGCCCGAACTTTACAGAACATTGTAGCCATCAGACGGAGTCTTCGTCTAAATCCAAGACAAAGTTGCAAACGTAACAATATGCCACACATCCACAGATCAAGCTTTAACAGGATTACCCGCTTAGACCGGAAATTTCAGCCTTATAGAATGCAAAAGAGGCATTCTCTCCAAGCAGCAGACTACCAACGCAGAATAACCTGTCAATGGCTCAACACAAGACATGCAAGGTTTTTAACTGAACTTATAGTTGGGGACGAGACAACGTTCAAGATGAACGGACAGATATGTCAGCACATACAATGTGACGCACTACACAGATCATAACAACCCCCCAGAGATTATTTCTCGCCTGTTCTGTCTAAATCACTTTATTTATTGCAAAACTTGGAAGTGTCCATTGACATGTGTTACATAATCGCTTATTTCTTCAAAACTACTGAACCGAATCAAGTGATGTTTACATTAAAATATTAAAAAATAATTGTGGTTTAAGATTCTTTTTAAATTTCTAAAATGTGATACTTACTTTTGAAGTTATGGTCACCTATAGTTAGGGTGTAATTCTTTCTGAGACACCCTGTAAAGGTAGGCTACCAGTGTCGTAAGTACGTGTTGGGGAACGGACCCCAGAATGGTAAAAACTCAAGCCAACATCCCTCTTGTTAGAAGAGCCATTGTGGTAGATCCAACGATAAGCGCTTGGTAAAACACGGTGACGTGAATTTTGAAGCCTTCCTTCAACAGAATAAAGCAGCATGTTTCATTTCTTTTCATTTTAAGATGGAAAGAAGATGTTCTCTGAAGTTAAGTGTATTCATGTGCGTCATGCATTTCAATGCTTCGAGGCAGAATCGGACCAAGTTGATTTCGCACTTTCATATTTAAATGATCATATCTTTAGTTCTACGTATCGGACTAAATAAAAATAAATGGCAAATAAAAGCGTATTTTATTGGCTTTAAAGGAAGTACCAAACAAAGACCCATGCGTACTTTTCTTTTAACCACAATGTGCCTTGGTGGGGCCCCCGAGTGTTAATATTTTTGGGACAGCCTGTATTTATCAGTAGAATTTGTTGATACGCTGTACTGAATGCGGAATGCGTTTTCTGTTTCAGCGACTTCAGATCACTTTCGATGTTGTGTTTGTTACACAAGATTTATAAAATGCATGTTGCTTTTGGCGGAAATACTTTAAGTCATTTTACGTAAGTGTAAGTGGCGACAATTTTTGACGATCCCTAACGGTTCAGATGATGCAAAAATCTCAATCTTTTTAGGAAAGTCGTTGGGACGAGGGTGTGGATCACGAAATGTTCCATTACATTGCCTATCCCAAAGTCTTTTAAACCCTTTTGTATATTCAGTCATTACGATACATTTATCAGTTGAATTTGGTGATACGCTGTACTGAATGCGGGATACGTTTTCTGTTCTGGAACCTCTGATGCACCTTCCAAAGTGTGTTTGGCTACGACACAAGATTCATAAACTGCATATTGTTTTTGGCGAAAATAGGTTAATCATTTTCCAAACTTGTCCCATATTCCACTCAATTTTCTGCCAAAAGGTTCGATTAAATGCCAATTCAGCTGACATCGCAGAAATTGGACTTTTCTCTTATTTTCATTTTTTAATCGACTCTGACAGCTTTGAAGATCCCCTTTATCGGCATTTGTTTAATGTATGTAAATCACGAAAGTCCCAGCACATCATTTTTGCGTCGTATTACAATGATTCGTCGAAATTCACCCTCCGCTAACAGCACGAGGTCGAAATCGACGTGAAAGTCTCTCAATCCATCTCACTCGCGCTTGTTTCTAAAATATTTTGAAGCCCGTCCCTATGCCTGCTGAATCTTGATTAATTTAGAATATGTGAGTATTTCCTCTTGGAGAAGCAAGCCATCTTTTTATTTTAGACTCAAGTTGATTGGTTTCCTTTGGTACCTGTTTGCAAAATCCAAAAAAGAACACCATGAAGCTTCAAAATTGCATCACTGGTTCCCCCGCAAATATAGAAATAGACTTTGTGTTAGTTTCATCAAGTAATCCATTATGACCCTGGTATAATTGTATATGACCGTAGACATATCATAGTTTTGTCAATGTTTGTAATTCCTTTACGGAGGACACCGTGGCAAGCAAACCTGTGGCATTGATGTGAATATACCTGACGTGGCCTGCTCTCGGATCCATTTTATTAACCACATGAAAATTTCGATAATAGAACAAAAGTTGATTATTAGTTTCAAGGTTGTACCCCTGTCTTGTGTGTTTATAAAACAAGCTGGTTGTGGGGTTGACACCGATTCTTTGATGCCGAGTGGGTGTGGTCCAAATTATTAACGGGAACGTATGACGTGATCTAGAAACGGGATAAACGGCGAGGTTCTTTGAAGTCTATTTTTTAGTTGAACGAAAACGGGGTAATCGAACGGTCTTGAAGAGAATACATGGAATACCTATAGGGTGTAAAGCCCTGTAGATAAATTATTATGTGTCCAACTTGAATTAGAACTGACTAATGATAAATTGAAACATCGATAAACACAAAACACCCCACCCACACAAACTCAACCCCCCAGGACCCCAACACAAAATGATATATATATCTATATATATATATAATATAGATATATATATATATATTATATTATAAGATATATATATATATATTATATTTTACGTCGCGGGTTAGCGTTATCATCACAACTAATCTTTTATAGGTCAATCTAATCGGAATTTCCCACATTACAACTTATGCTAGTGTGGTGTACAACACCGTAGTATAAAATAATTTCTGATAATTTTCTTTATTATACATATTGATCCTTAAATAATTCATTATATCGCATCTTACCTTGGTGAAGAAGGTATTTTAAACTCCATCTACACAGCACATATTATATATGTCTAAACGCAAACAAGAGGCCCTTCCTGAAAAGAAAAATGAGAAATGGTTATATAAGTCACTGAACATAATACTTTTGGCGCACTTTCATGAACGAATTATGTTAAGAAAAACTATGCTGTGAAACTCACAAAAAAAATAATACACACTCACATACAAAAACAAAAAAAAAACACACAATAATAAAGAACAAAAAGAATAAAGACACTAGCAAAGACCCACAATAACCCAACAAATCACAAAGCCAGTGTTTTAGAAGATGGAACATCAACGTACGGAAAACTACAAAACACAGCCGAAAAAAAAAAAAAAGGAGATTAGTAAGGGAATAGATTCGAGAGATACAGGATTAGAAGGAACAAGTTGTCCAAATGATTCAAAAGAAAACAAGACCTATTTCAACACGGTCCCGAACATGAGAGGAAAACACCGCCAGTCCAAAACCCAGTAAAAAAGAGAATCCAATCATAAACAAGCATGGATTAGAGACGCCATACAAAAAGCGCGGTATAGAAATATTACATGACAATTTTTGAGTACAGAATCGCAAAGCCATGTGAGTGGAAATAACTAGAATGGCACACTGTATAGGTAGTTTAACTAAGATTCACAGAACTCTAAACAAGAAAGTGGATGAGTAGATGGGAATCACTAGGGAGCCAAACTGGAATGCTGTAAAAGTATGGGCCCCTGATGCATGCTTCATAGTGGATTCCCCAAAAAAATGCCCTAATATTTTAATTGTAATTTGTAGCAGACTGTCCTTTCCAAACCTTGAGTTAAGAGTGATCAACTCGACTGTAAGGGTGGCTTGTTTGCGATTTGTTGTATGAGTTACGGTAAAAGATGTGCCTGAAACAGCGGGTCGTGTATGGACTGGAACCGCCCTGGCGGTCAACAGCAGTTCTAGAATGGCGCGGTTCTCGGCTTTCGCGAAACACTCAAAATACAATTTGATAATTTATACTACTCAGCGAGATATCAGCATTAATGTTGGGGGACGGTACATGCAGGTTTAAAAAAGCGAGTTGGAAAGCGAGTTCTATTAGAAAAGCGAGGCTTCACGAAGATTGTAGAACAAGTCCCTTTGGCAGTTAGGTTCGCTACGACAAGTCTCATTGGGAGTTATGATTTTACGGCCAGTCTCCTGGCGAGTTCCAGATTTTACGTCAAGGCCCAGTGCGAGTAAGGTTATTACGTCAATCCAAGTGTCAAGTTAGAAAATTTTATGTTGGGGACAAGTACATGGGGTTAAAAAAGGGCGCCTTAGTGGGTTCGTGTATTTACATGGTTAATGTAGAGCAGAGTGGTTGCCAGCACTACGGGGTAGGTGTGCGGTTTTGTTTTTTTTCCTTAAACTGAAGCCTTTCTCTCAAATTTGTTGGAAATTGTCCACTGCTTTTAAATTGCTTAAAAAGTTCGAGACTTTGAGGGTAAAAAATGGCAAATGTGCCCAAAATCTACCTCTATGAAACGAGCTAGGGTTCCCCTTTTTGGGCAAAAATTGGTATAGAAGCTTTATAGATATGGGTCCTACTCCACCAGACTCGCGGAAGGCACATCCTACCCCAACCAAAACTTGAGATCCCCCCCCGGGGTGTGTGGGAAAAGTCAGAGTCATCATGGGGATTAAAATTGTGCAACGTGTAACGGCAATCTAAATGCAACAAACGGAAAGTAAAACTTGAGGGACGCCTAGCTAATAAATAAATCAAAACATATGAGTTAAAAAGAGCCCCAAACCTGGGCTATACCTACCATCCAGAAATGCTATCATGCATGTTTGTGTAGGCCATGGTACACTTATGCTGCATAATAGTTGTCGTTTTGTCCCCATTTCAGGATAGCGAAAATTTGCTCGGCTCCTGACGATGTAGTCCATCTAGAAGGACCATCGTTCCTCCGTTTCCCACCCCCCCCCGCCCCGATCCAACGACGCTATACGCTCGGGGCTATTTCCAGGGCTAGGGTAGTGGCAGAACGAGTCCCTCTAGATGGACTAGGACTATGTGGCTGTGACTGGTAAAGTTACTCTCATGATGTAAATAACATGGCTTTATTTCGAAAAATCTGCCCCTTGAGGCCAGAAGGCTTATTTGTAGGAATATAAATTAAATTTATCACAGTGCCCAAACCTTTTAACTTCCCCTTTAAAGAAATTACCTATCAAGTGTAAACCATATCCAGTAATAGTGATAATATGTAGAGTGTATGTGACACATGTACTTTACAAACCTATCACGAAAGGGACATGGACTATATCCCCTGGAGAAAGAAAGCTAAAATCTTAAGACCGCAATTATGTAGAAATCTCGGGCATATTATTTTGAGGAGAAAAGGGCAACCACTCTATTTGAGAATTCACTTGTTCAAGCCGTTTCCCTAAAATGGAGTAAAATCGAGATAGTCAGGCTGCATTTGTCACCTACTGCGATAATTTGCACTTTGATTTTCAACTCTCACACTCTCTTGTGTCCAAGGACATCCCAGGAATCACGTTCAACTTGTTGCCGATTTTCAGTGTCGTATTTCGTCCATCTGGGGACGCTTTTTCAAAATGGCCGCCAAAATCATAGACAATCGAATAACAGCTTATTGTTTACCACAAATACCATCTCATAGGGTTAGGTTTCTGCGTTATTTTGACCAATTGACCGTTAGAAATGTTTTAAAACCAAAACAGTGTTGTTCAGGAATGATAGAGAATTCATTAAAAGCATATTATTTACCAAAATAATATCTAATAGGGTCGGGTTTCTGGATAATTTTGGCCAGGTGATCTCTATAAATGTTTTCAAATAAAAACAGTGTTGTTCAGGAATAATTGATGGTGGGTTGTTTCCAAAATGGCCGCCAAAATCATAGAAAATTAATTAAAAGCTGTCCTAAAACATAGTATTAATCAAAATGCCATTTAATAGAGTGGAGTTTTCTAGATTAGCCTACTGATTTCTTATAATATTTTAGGACCAAAAGTGCTATTCTTTACCATTTCTAAAGGGCGCTTTTTCCCATGATGGCTAACAAAATAATTAGAAATTACTGAAAAAATATTTAAAAGAACATCATTATGTGGACATGTTTTTCGAGATTTTAACTCTAGTGAATTTTAAAGATGTTTTTACTTCAGAAACAATATTGTTTACAATTAATAGATTAACCTCTCCCCAAGATTTGTGGAGTAGAGCACAATTTGGGTATATGCTTAACCTTGTTGGAAATGATTAATGGTATCTTTCTTCTCTGGCACACTAATATCAACTAATGTTACACATCCCAAATTCCACAAAATGACAGAGGGACACGCTTTGCTGATATTTGTGATTACAAATAGCCACAATTTAGAGAAACTTTGACAAGAAAGTGAACCTTTTGCTGATAAAGATGTTAAAAAAGGCCAAAAAAAGTTCCTTTTAAGGGAGTTGGGTCAACCTTTTTTGATGGACGTCCAACACTGCACTCATCTCTGGAGATAGCACAATATTGGGTACAAGAGGTAAATTATTACTTTTGTAGCTTTTGGTGGTAACTTTTCGTACAAAGTCTTGGTATATTGTCGTAACAATGCTAATTTGATAAGGCATCATATTAAGGAATTTTAGTTTTTCACTTAATGTCAGGTAGTGATTGTAATCAAGACAAAATTGATGCAATTTATGTCTGCAACTCAGACGTGAACAATGTTTGTGTGCTCATTTATGTTCTCTATGGGATAACAATGAAACATTCGCGCAATTGCATATGAATATGCAACAAGTCCCCGGCCCCGTTTGTAGAAGTTTTTTTCATAATTAGATCCCATCATATGTCATGTAATGAGGAAAACTGGTACCGTGATACTCTCGCAAAGTATGGAACTGGGTGCGGATGCTAATTATGTTAGATAGAGAATGTTATATAGAAAGGATCAGATATTTACTACCTCACAAAGAGCTAGGGAGCTTCCTTGACTTTCTGATTTATTGCTGGCATCATATGGGGATAACAAGTCCCTGAAACTCTTTGAAATCTCCGAACGTGACAGGTCTTTCGCAAATGAGCTTTGATTGTGTGATCTGCAGGTATTAGACTGTCTCTTCCCAAAAGGCCAGATAAATAAATCTCTTTATGTAACCTCATTAGCATAAATACTTCTGGGTCAGAACGCTGTCCACTTCTAGCGAAGTCATGGTGGCAAATTTAAAAGAATAATTCAGGGTATACATAAAATTTGTGTCAAACTCGGCGATGCTGACACAACAATGCATGCCGATTTGCAGTTAGTTTATGGGGAAGAAGGCCATTCATAGAGGACTATTGCAATTGCAAAAAGGACAGCTTGCTATAGAGATAGGCGCGAGTACGTCAAAGAAGACCCAAGATATGTTAGGCTATTGTAGGTATTTTGCTCCTGATATTATTTCAACAGCCTTGTAGAAATCTAGTTGCAAGAAGATGGAAGAGTAATAGTGGTTGGTAGGTTGGTTCGCTCCTGTCATGACTGACAGCTCGAGACCTCAGAGATGCGATGCCAGAGATGACGATATTCAGCAATAGAATAGCACAGTGTGTCCTGTAACCGATTTATTTTGGTCGAACCACTGAGCTCTTGGACCACATCTTCGTTTGTCTTCAACCATTCCAAGTTGTTTCCACCACGCCTTGATACATGATCAAAATATCTTAGATTCTGGATGCAGATCTTCTGTAACAAGCGGTTTTTTTTCACCACAATCCCCTAAAGAACACTGGAGTTTGTCCTCTTCTCGATCCATGGGATGCGAAGTATACGCCTCCAACACCACATCCCAAAGGCTGCAATTCTGTTACGTTCTGCTTGGGGAAGGGTCCGTGGCTCACTTGCGTATGTGGCCATTGGAAATGCCAGAGCTTCGACTAGACGAGTTTTGGTAGTTCAAGTAATTCCTCTGTAAGCCCAGATCTTGGATAGATTGACCATTGCCGATCTTGCCATTGCCAACCGATGCCGGATCTCATGACCACAGCCACCCTCCTTAGTAATCAAGGATCCAAGAAAGTTGAATTGATAGACAAACTCCACCTCCTTTCCATCAACCAGTAAAGGCTCCTCCCTGCTTTCAGGATCAATAGCCACCAACCTAGTCTTGCCGACATTGTGGTACACACATATAGCTGCACTTATTGGCACATCAAAGCAATCAACAGAAAAATAAGAAGTATCCTCAACAGATAAGAACGCTTTGTTAAGAAAGCTTTACACCAAGATGACCTATATTCTAACCACAGAGAAAAGGAGTAGAGAGTGGAAGTTGCCCGATTTTCGATTTTTGATGAAACCTGGATACACGTTTACGATCTCCACTTAAAAGAGAAAAACAAAATTTGGGTTTATAAAGATGGCAAGACCCCAATCACTGCCAGTGGCGTAAATTTCTTTTTGACATTGGGGGGATGAGGGTTGATGAACATTTCTGAATAAAACAGGGTTTGCTGAAAAGATTCATTACTGGCACATGTGCGCGCAAACCGCGCTGAAAGTTTGCCATTTGGAGGCTAAAATCGTTAAATGTAATAATGTAATTAGAACAAAATGCGCGAGAAGAGCGTGGCAATTTACCATTTTACCATTTTACCAACTATTATAGTAAATTTGAGGTTATCCTGGTAAAAAACACATGAACGGGCATCAACATGGGGGGGGGGGTGATCGTATTGACCATCCCCCTTATCAAAATATTGGGGGATATATATACCCCTTTCCCCCGGGATTTACACCTACGATCACTGCACAATGCAGCACCAATACCAAGTTTTTGTATACAATATTTTTTATGGATATGGTATTGTTGCAAAAATTAAACTCCACAATGTTTATTAGTACTATTTAAGGGTTTTGCCACAGGTACTCAAATAGAAGCGTCCAAAGATGTGAATACCGCAGATTTTTCTGCATCATGGCAATGCTTCAACACATAGGTCTGCTCTTGGAGCTCTTGTTGAAGCAAATGACAGTCATATCTTGTCTTGTCCCCTTTACAGTCCACCATGACACCATGTGATTTCTAGCTGCTTCCAAGACGCTGACCTTGCAGGACTTCGATATGCTAGCCGAAGCGCTATCGAAGGTGCCATTCATCATTGCCTGAGAGGAATACATAAAAAAGACTTTGCAAAAGCCTTTGAGCGTGTGCTTTAGCCCTCTCTGTGTTAGTATGTGACATTTAAGGGTTGACATCCATTTTACAAGAAAGCACCCGCTACAAATGATACTGTTATTTGTGATTTGTGATAGGTAAACATCTTTAAAGAATAATAATCTTAAATAATCTTGAAAATTATCCTTCTAGGTAGTGTTTTGGTCAATATTTTTTTGTGAATTTAGCAGTCGTTTTAGAAAACGTGCCCTCAATTATTCGTATATAAAAACATTTCTAGAGATCACTTGGCTAAAATCATCGAGAAAACTAACTTAATAGATAATGTTTGTGGTAAATATTATGCTTTTAATTAATTTTCTATAATTCGGTGGCCATTTTGAAAAAAAGCCCCCTATCATTCCTGAACAACACTGTTTTGGTTTTAAATCATTTCTAGCGGTCACTTGATCAAAATTATCCAGAAACTTGACCCTGTTAGATGGTATTTGCGGTAAACAATACGCTTTTATTCGATTTTCTATGACTTTGGCGGCCATTTTGAAAAAGCGTCCCCAGGTGACGAAATACGACACTGGAAATTCGTTGAAAGCGATTCCTTGTGATGTCTTTGAACACATGAAAATGAAAAATCATGTTGGCAAAATTATCGCAGTAGTGATAATATAGTGACATCTGCTGCCTGACTAAGAGAGAGTCTATAACTTTAAAAATAAGAAACCTATTTTCTTCATATTTTATTGAGTGTACTTAATTAACTTCTCTGATGAAAACTTTTTAGATACATGCAATAATGTGTAAGCACTTTGTGAACCATGCCTTAAATATTTACAAATTTATAACAAATAAAACAATCACCATATATTTACAATTGTTTGAACAAAATGGTTGTATAATTTTCCACATGCACAATAAAGCCACCACCAGCAGGTCAATGACAATCCAGAGCACCACTGACATTCATAAGTTATTGAATAACAATAGGACGTAATAAACAAACGAAACATCCTGATTTTTTCCTAACTAAACAATGGTTCAAAGACTTACAATAATGCTGAAATTGCTGAAAGTTTTACCGATTTTTTTGCCAACATTGGCAAAACACTTGCTGAAAATTTCTGATCCTCCAACGACCTTCAAGACACCCTGTTGCATCAACTCTAACAGTTTTTTTATGTCACCTACTTCCCCTGAGGAGATTATTAAATTAACCTCTAAACTTAAACTTAGTTACAGTAGTGGTACTGACGGCATTAGCAGCACATTACTAAAACAAATTGTTCCATCAATAAGCGAGGTCACTGCCCATATTTTCAACTTGTCAATAACAACTGGTTCTGTACCTTCCCAATTAAAAATTGCCAATTTGACCCCTATTTTTAAAGCAGGTGACAAACATGATTTCTCAAACTATAGGCCTATATCCGTATTGCCAACCTTGAGTAAACTTCGTGAAAAAGTTGTTTATGTCCGTTTATTTAACTTTATCACCAAAAATAATATTCTTACTTCTCACCAATTTGGCTTTAGGCCCAAGAGATCTACTTTCATGGCAATCAACAATTTGTACTGCACTATTGCACAAAATTTAGATAATAAACTACATACAATCGGTATTTTTCTTGATTTAAACAAGGCCTTTGATACCATCAACCACGAAATTCTTTTTTTCCAAACTTTATGATTATGGTATTAGAGGCCTTGCCAACGACTTGATGAGAAGCTACCTGAACGGCAGACATCAACGAGTGATCTACAACAATACTATCTCTGACCCTGTCAGCATCACATGCGGAGTTCCGCAGGGCTCTATACTTGGTCCACTCTTATTCCTACTTTACATAAATGATTTACCCCTCTGTTCCAAAATTCCCCAGTTTATTTTATTTGCAGATGACACGAATATATTATTTTCCCACTCGATCCGTTTAAACTTGAGGAAATAATTAACATTGAACTTAAATATCTAACTGGTTTAAGCTAAATAAACTCTCTCTAAACATAAAAAGACTAATTACATGATTTTTAAAAATAAACATAGTAATAAACCTAAAATTGACATTAATATACAAATTGACGATACTCCAATCCTCCAGGTTGACACAACTAAATTCCTTGGCCTACTAATTGACTCTAATATTTCCTGGAATTCCCATACACAGCATGTATCCAAAATAGTTTCCATATACATTGGGGCATTTCCATGGTAACACGCGTTACACTTTAGGGCATCCACCTTTATTTTCCACCCTCTAGTTGTAATATTAATTTGAAGTTTGTGTTTATCTTTTGTCTTTTAATACCTCCTACCTAAAGCTTGATCCCCATGTTCATACAAAGGCGAAAGATCAACTCATGTGAATGAGGTAGTGCTACAAACTTCGGTAACACGCGTTTCACTCGGTGGACAAGCAAAAAATATCCATAACTTCATTTCAACTTTGTCCTCAAACTAACAAGTGTGCAACAAATTTATTTCTACTGTAATCAAGTACTGCGTTAAGGTTTATTATACAAGAACATTAACAATAATGCAACTTAAAGTTTTTTAGTAAACGGTAAAAGAGTCGGTAACACGCGTTACAGTAACACGCGTTACAATTTGTCCAGCAAAAAAAGACCAAGTTAGTAAACATTAAAGATACATTACTTCAGTTTTAAAGTACCAACATGTTGAAATTGTCAACCAATACCAGTTCAGATCATTTCAGTAGATCAAAACAGTTCAGGTAGACCCAACTTTCGTTGTTGTGTTTAAATCACATGCAGCAATTATAAGTCAGGGAGTTGTAGTGCTCGCGATTGTTTACTACTGTTCCCCAGTTTTCTAATATTTGCTCCCTAAAATAAAATGTTTTGTGATTTTTTAAAATGTAGATTTTGTAAGAATAGGTTAAAACTGAAATAAGGAAAGGATCTTCTTTCCTTACTTCCAAATTTCAACAGGGAGATATTCCCCCTCATATTTCCACAAGGAACCAATTCCCACATGTATCTCCAAAAGTTGGTTATTATACACTATGTAGATTTTTAAGCTGTTACGCGCAACTTTAGTGTGAACATGTAAATCAGCTGAGGAACGGCACGCACTCCATCACAACTTTCCATATCTCTGTTAATGGTAGCTAGGCAAAAGATTTTATCAAAGGTTATATTGTGTTAGTTAGTTAGTTAGTTAGACCAACGTTTTAAATCCGGTTTTGTTCCGTTAACGGGGGTGGCCGGACCGGATACACCTCACACTCACCACACTGCTGTGTGAGGATTATGGAGCAAAAGATAATTGACCCGGATGCCCTTCCTGATGCGCCAATCCACAGTTTCGGCGGTGGCACAAGCCCTTGGGCAAATTATGCCACCATACAAGGAAGCATGGGCTGGGATGGCCGCCAAGCTTTTCCTCCAGACTGATGCCTTGTAGGTAGATTCTTTTCATTCTACCAGGGTAACCAGCCTAACCTCCTCAACAGTTTCCTTAGAAACCCAATGGGGGGGTGACGGTGTTTAGCGCCGACAAACTCGGCCTGGGACAGGTAGTTGGTTACCAGGATACAGTAGCAGGCCCTCAAAGGAAACCTGACCTGACAACCACCTGACCTGTGTGCTCTTATATAATGAACCCATTGAGGTATTCTGGGTATAAAAACATGAGGCTGCCCTCAACAGGAATTAAAATAATGCAGTTTAATACTACCCTTGTTTTACATTTGCAAGATTAAAGCTGATTACAGTATACAACGCTTTGTATGCATGTTTCAAAATGCGGTAACACGCGTTTCATTGGTAACACGCGTTACAAGGAACAACGCTACAGTTTTGATAGCTTCGCTGTGAATAGTGTAAGGACTTATCATAATGTGCACTGTTTTAATGCGACCTACTAGGAGGAGGAAAAATTTTTAAGTGCGCACCCCCCCCATTAATGCCGACCACACCAGATAATGAGCATTTCATCATACTCATGGCCTCGTCAGTCGCAAGCGACTATGGATAAAGGCCACATTGAGTCACAGTTAGGGTGAACAGCGAACGTCTTGGCCCCTGACCCACCCCCGGCCAATCCCCTCCCACGAGTGGCAGTCTCTGCCACAGGTGCTACATATATGGGATGTCACAACTTGGAACCTATCCAATGATCTGTGCAGCTTTCTTTTAGCTCGCACTGTTCTCCACCACCCCCAAAGGCTGACTGCATTGGTGTTCTCACCACACGCCCGCCACCACAGTGTTGCTTCACGTTCTCCGCCCAAAGGTGACGATGTCAGCAAGTTTCCCAGCACCCAATGTCGATGATCAGGGTACACATATCACGCATACAAAACCTTGTAGCGGGAGCATGTGTCGCCCAACTTTCCTCTTGCCAGAGTAAGCTCAGCATTAAATGATATCTTTCGTGTAGACGGCAATCCTCCATTCGAGGACATGGCCCAGCATCGGAGTCTGCGTTTATGTCTAAGAATGTTATACGATGGTGGGGAGTCCAATTCGAGTCAGGAGCTATGAATTTGGCACCATTTCCTTCCAAGTGACACCCAGAAGGCGTCTAATACAGCGCAGATTGAAGCTGTGAGTGTCTTCTCATGCCTAGAGTGTGTAGTCCATGTCTCACTACATACAGTAATGTGCTGATGATGCAGCGTTGTAAATGCTGCCTTTGTCTTAAGGAAGCTTCGGATTTTCCCACACACGCGCCGTAAGCCGGGCAAGAGTAGCTACAGCTTTACCAATGCGTTGGCCGATCCCGATTTAGCATCGAGAGACAGACTGCACTGATGGTGCGACCCAGGGTAGGTGAAGTCAGGAACACCTCAAGTGTGTAATTGTCGATGTGATGAAAGGTGTTCTTGAGCATCTGGGCAGGACATTAGTCTTTTCAAACTGATGACAAGTCCGACGAAATCCTTACAGGCCTTGGAGAAGCGATCTATGAGCAGATGAAGTTCCTGCTTGGAAGTGAAGTAATGGCAGCATCATCAGCAACAAATGTCACGAATCACTATCTGACGAACCTTGTCTTAGCTATAAGGCGTGCAGGATTGAAGAGCCGGCCATCCCGACCTGATGGTGTGCATGTAGATGCTTCTGTGGCCTGTACCGAATGCTGCTTCAGAAGATAATGAAAAGAATATCCCACAGAGCGTTGGGGCCAAAAAAAATCCTTGTAACACCACATGCAAAGGTCAAAGGCTCTTGATGGCTGCCGTCAAGGTACCGTTGCTTTCAGTCAGTGTGGAAAGATCTGATGATGCTCAGAAGCTTGGGGACAGCCAATCTTCTGGAGGATTGGGAACAGTCCATTCCTGCTTACCAGGTCAAAGGCTTTGGTCAAGTCTATGAAAGCAATGTAGGTGCTCTGTGTCTCTGCAACTTCTCCTGTGGTTGGCGTATGGAGAAGATCATATCGATCGTAGACTGCCAGCACGAAATCGCATGAGACTCAGGAGGATTACACCCTTTCAGCAAGGACTTGAAGACGCATCAACGCAACACGCGGCAAAAACTTGCCGACAATACTAAGGAGGGAATACCCCTTAATGTTTGCAAATCACTTCTTCACCTGTTCTTGTTAGAGGGTGATGATCTTGAGTCGCGATGTCCTGTGGCTACAGCTCCTTCCTCAAGCATTGACAGAGAAATCATGTAGTGGGTTGAAGCAGAAGAGCTTTTGCAGCATTGGATCAAGTCTGGTGGTATTCCATCATTCCACGGGGGCTTTTCCGGATGATTAGGACTGTCGAGCCATGGTCAAGATTTCATCCACTGTAGGTAAATCATTCTAGGGCAGCCATGTAGGAAGACTTTGATCGTGTCAAGGCTGAGGTTTGTGACATCCTTTTCTGTAGAGTAGAGCTCAGAAAAGTGTTCCACCCAGAGCTCCATCTGCTTTACTTCTGTCTGGAGGACATTGCACTCCTGGATTACTTGAGGGGCGCTGTTTGCACTTGAGATGGACCGACAGCCTTCTTTATTCCATCATACATAGCTCTGATGTTGCCTGTTGCAGAAGCGGTTTGTATTTCTCGCTAGCTCCAGCCAGTATTCATTGGCCCACTGCCTTGCCTTCCGCTGAACGTCACTTCTAGCTGCTTGAAGCACTCTCAGTTGTGTGTGGAAGGTGAACTCTTAGACTCATTAACAGTCTGCTAGTTTGGATCAACTAGGAGTTAGTAAGCCTGACTTAGCCTAAACCAATCGTTGTTCTGCTTAGATTTTCTTCCAAAGATAAAGAATGCTGAGCTCTGAAGTGTCTCACGAAGATGAGTCCATTTTAGGTGCAGTCTCACCTGATTGACCAGCCAAGCCCATGGATGCATTGATGGAAACAGCAAATTGCTCATCTCTGTCCGCTTGCTGCATCGTGATGGTATTGATGCGTGGTTTACCAGCTTGTTTAGAGCGGTGCATCCTCTTTGGTTGCAGTCGAATCTTACAGCAGACCAATGCATGATCTGTATCACAGTCTGCACTATGGTAAGACCTAGTGAGGTTGATGGCATTGATGAAAGTTCGCCTTGTGATGATCAGGTCAAGTTGATGCCAGTTCTTCAAAAGAACAGTCAACCATGTACTGACACAATTATACGTTGGGTTATATTAACAATTTACATGTTATTTCTCAAAGACCAACTGCCATACTTACTTAATCCATATTTGTTTTGGAATAAGATTGATTTTAAACTCTTTTTCTACATCCAATTGCTAAAATCATAAAAAATACACTATTTTCCTCATTTAAGTGTACAGTAGGTAAACAGATTTTTTTTCAAAGTAAACAATATCCAAACTGCTTAATATTTTTTCCCTTGTACTTGCATGTATTTGGAATGCATTTAGGATAAAAAATCAATTCTGGAAGCAATTTCATTTTTTTGAGACCTGTCCACCTTTTCATGGAAATGCCCATTGGTGTGATTCGTAAGGTGCGTCCTTATCTTCCCCAGCATTCTCTTAAGACTCTTTACAATTTAGTAGAGGCCATATGCGATTCAACCTTGAAAAAATTGTAATAAAAGGACTTTTTGTATATTCTCGTAGGGCTATATGTGAATTATTATGAAAAAAATTGTCTGGCCTTCTGGCAGCTGCGTTGGTCAGATATTCAAGGTCAAAGGTCAATGACCTTTATAAGGCATATCATGGATCATAACTCCATTTGGTCTAAAAGCACAAATGAGGTGTCTATTCCAACAAACACAATTAGCATATAGGAAAATGATCAAATGCACCCTTCCTTGATTTTCAAAATAGTATGCACTATCTGCATGAAATTGTACTTTAAACTTCGTCCCCCTCAACCATTTTAAAGATGTTGGTTAAGACCTCCTTGGATTTCTTAGTTACAAAGCCTCTGACCCTTTTGATTTTGGTAGAGGTGAATTGGTATAAGTCTCCTCTTTCCATTGATATCAAAAACGTTCCAATAGTCCTCCATTTGACGTCATAGTAATGTTTTAATGAAGTAATAACCATGGGAAACTTGATTTCTCCAATTGTTGCTAAAAATATGCCAATTTCTATTTTGAGTTAAAATACAGGAATGTGTGATTTTGCTAGGTTTTTGGGGTGATTATGAGGAAAATCAAGTTTTGTAACATACACAGGAGGTATTAAGTGCATAAAGCATATTATTTTTTTATAGAAGGAAAAAGAAAATATTATAAGGTGGCAACAATCTCCTTCATCCAAAACTGAGTCTTGTCTACCAGGTGGCGTGACAGATTATTTCGCGCTACTATGAAAGCAAAATGATGGTCCCAAGATTAGATGCATCCATAAGGTTTCAAATTTATGTGTTTTAGCTGGCCGGATGAAAAACTTGTTGGCAGTGGTAAACACCCCACCCCATTCTTCCACCAGGAAAAACGAGGTTACCTCAGACCTACAATGGTGAACTTTGCCATCAATATGAGGCACGGAGTCCCATTCAGCCTACCTGTGACCTTCAAAACACCCTCACAATGTATGCTTTAAACACCTGATGACGGACGCGTTTATTTTTGGGGGGCTCACCTCCTATCTCGTCGTGGGCAGGCCGCTCACCAGCCCTCCGTGGCTCAGTCACGACTAAACGTCCTCGAGTTGTTCGCCGTCTTTCTGGCATTGCGGCACTGGCTCCCCGTGATCGGGGAAGGTAATTTTTGCCCACTGCGACAATATGAATTTGGTGACATATAATAAGGAAGGGGTGTAATCAGTCACAGCCAATGCAGGGAGATTCTTCGATTATTCGGGTGGTGCCGAGTTTGGGACATCGGGCTGATCGTCTCCCTTGTTTGGGAGTGGACAATGGTTTTGGCTGACAGCTCCCAGGAAGGTCCCTAATCCCAGACACAACCAAAACTCAGAGGGCCGTCCGTGGAGTGACAGCTCTACCTTGCATTTTAGCGCACAATCTTCTAGATGGTGGACCGTCGCACACGTGATCTGTTTCCCCAGTCATGATTGTCGATTGTGGCTATTAGGGGCATACTCTGGGACCCGGATCCCCGGGCATCAAACGGGACCATGGCAGCGGACCGGTCGGACTGATGGCTACGCTTGATCATAGCTTCCCCAATAAGCCATGATCCCAAGTCCCGAGTGGCTCTGTCGCAGACTGCTGTCCTGCTGGTAGCCCATTTGGCCACGGCGCTGTGTTTTCCCAGCCGCTGATCTGCTTGCCATGCTTGTAGGGGAACAGATCCATCTTCAAAGGGACGGACCCGGTAGAGGCCTCCAGCCGACGCGTCATCCCAGTAGCACCACCCATGCTCCTAACCTGTCGGTGCATTCTGCAGACTGTACACTGAGGTAAGAACTTTCTGACAGGCTGCCATGCTCAATGTTCAGGCAAATTCACTAGAGCATCATAGAATTACCATGCATGGTGTGTGCCGATAGAGAGCTCGGTCCATGCAATTTATGAGACCGTACCGTGGTTGCATTTCTTCAAGGAAGTCTATCAGATGTTTTTTGGGTTTAACTTAGTGTCTTGACTGTCCGAGGTTTCTTTTTTACCGAATAGCCACAGTCCAGACCCGTAAAGGCCTCAGTGATGGCATGACGGTTCCTTCAGTCCCCTCGTGTCCAATCTGGTGAAGGGTATGTTTACGGATCATCCCAGGTTCGTAGCCTTGTTCCGGTGTGAAAGGAGATATAGTCCCCCTGGAGATATAGCCCGGGGGATTGTGGTTCCTAGGAACAATAGCCCTAACCGGACTACAGAACCGAGCGGTCCTCCGGACCATGGCTTCTAGGGTCAGTGGTCTTCACCCTGTGGACCCCTGTTCCTAGGAATAACATTCCTTGCTTTAATGTTGCTAGTTTTTATACCCCGGACCATGGCTTTCAGGGTCAATAGTCTTCACCGCGTGGACCCCTCTCTCTAGAAATTGTAGTCCTTACTTCAATATTAGTTTCTAGGTTTTTATATAGTTTAACCGGACTATAGTTTCTATCGGACTATAGTTCCTTTTACACCAGTGAAAGTAACCATTGTCCTCCGCTACTGTAGTCCTATCACGGTATGACACAATATGTATGAATGAATACAGATGTTAATAAGAGTGTGATAAATCGTATAAAAAACAGAAGCTGTCGTCAACCGCCTTCGTGGTCTAGCGGTAAGGTCTCTCTGACTTACGATGTGAATGAACCAGGTTCGAGTCCACAAGAGAGATGTTTTTATTTTAATTTGTTTTTTAAATTGACCAGAGTTTAAATTTTAGTGTTGCGAATTTGCGAAATTTGCGGTATGTTTGAGGATCACTAGCCCTAGTTATGATTGCCCCCGGACAATATTACCACTTTTCATTGTCCTGAAAAGACCCAAACATTCAGGTAATAATAAGACTTTTTTAAAAAAATTTAAGTCGGTGCTAGATCGTACCTATTACCTCATAAGTAAAATTTCAAGTAAAGATCGTGCAATGAATTTTACTTAACCCCAACGCCAGTGAATCTCACAAAATTAAACAAAATGTATAGCTGGTGTGCTATTTGTTTAAATTTTGTTAGATTTTTGTACATAAATGTGTTTTGTAGAGAGTGATTTAAGTAAAAGTGAACCAAACACCCATCCACAATGCGCTCACACACACATGCACCACCACATGTACCACCTTCACACAGGCACACGCGCACACACACACACACAAACTACACCACACGCACGCACCAACACGCACACACATGCACTAACATGCACCACATACACAATACGCACCACATGCACACCAACACACCCCACACAAGCACACACACCACACATAATAACAACAACAACAAGACATGCATATAAATCACATAAATAGAAAAAAGGAAATAAGGAAACGCACATGCTCGAGCTTTCGCATACTGGAATTCAAATATGGATACATATGAACCCAAGTGCGTGAGGTTAGAGTTTTAATTAGAATCTACCAAAAAACGGTTCAACGTAAAAAAACACAAGTTTTTAAAAGAGTCGAGCCGTATAAGGTAAAAATGTTATTAAGAGAGCACAAGTATACTCAAGGCGTCTGCCCATTGGCAAACTTGGTCCCATTTCTTCCATTCCTACTTTTTTGTTGAGAACGTTTGTGACATTTCATTAGAGGAACCATAAGCATTAGACCAAATTGGTGATTTAAATAAAACCCAACACACTGCATTTGTTCTTAAAGTTATATTGGCAGTTTGAGTTTTGAATAGTATTCTATTCTTATTGAATTTTTATAGTAAATTATAAACTTTTAGTGTTTTTTTTGTTTAATTAATCTTCCTTTAGTTACTGAGATTTTCAGATTTTTAAAGTTTCGGCACTTTTTTTTTTTTTTTTTTTTTAAAAAACATATTAAATTAAACGGGTTCATAAAATGTGGAAGTGTATATTTGTCCCCCAATTCACATCCTGCATGTGGAATTGGTCATTTGTCCCTTTTTGTAATAATGGTTTTTTTGTGGTTTTTTTTTTGTGTTTTTTTTGGTGTTATTTTAAAACTTGGTGGGACACACTACTGTGTGGTATTAACTTTGAAATTGTCACAAGTTGTGAGTCTTTTATCAATTTGGAACGTAAATGGAATGTGCATTACTTTGAAAATTTGGTCTAAGATCTCTATCAACATAAACCACGTCAGTGTAATCGGTGAATACCCACGTACAACTTAACCTAATTTTAAGTAGCAAAATAATTATTAGAAATATGTATTCCTTCAATCTATCTATAGTATGGATTAAAAGTCAGCTTGAAACACTCAACGGTTATTTCGACTGAGTAAAGTGGGCAGAATATTTATATGGCTATTTAAGGTAAATTTCAATTAAATAAATAATCAATTTTTTTTTTTTTTGGGTAAAGGGACGGGTACAAAAAAAACATGGAACCTGAACATGCAATTAGGAAGTCCTCTTGAGGTATTTTAACACACATTATGTGATTCTCCCCATTTTCTGGGATTCCTCTTTATATATCCTTCACAATCCAGTTTCCACTTCTGGTATTTAGTCTTTGTTGTTTTAAGTGGTAGTTTATTCTAAGGCCTTAATGGGTTATCTGCCTTTCCTCCATGGTTTGTTTGTGTGTTTGATATATTGATGTATTGTGTTTTTATGGCAATAAATGAATTGGAATGCGGAAATTGGAGTATTTAGTTGTAAAAAAACAAATAGAAATAATATACGACTATTGTTTCTATTCCAATTTCTGGCACGCCGTATGTGTGTAGGCCTATAAATGAATCATACGTTTATGTGAAACAGTTACTTAAAGGAAGCATTCTATCGAATGAGTATGATATTGAAGCGGCGCACTGGTTCTCAGTGTGCCGTTGGTGAAATTGCATTCTGATGTAATTAAGTTCACATAGAAGAGTCTGAAGAGGAACTAGACAACCGTTTTGCTGACAATCAATATCATTCGCTCAGACATTATCAAATGAAATGCCTATGCTATCGGTGACAAGTACTGAAAACTGTTGTGCAGCTCCTTAAGAAATAAGGCTACCTCAAGAAATGCATTGACAGTCTTCTGCCACAGCGAGCACCTAATTGTGAATTTGTCGCTGTCCACGGGTACTTTGCCATCAGCTTAAAGACCAGCTCAAGTAGTCAGGTTGTAAGAACCTTCATTGTTACCGTTTACAGTGAGTATATAGGAAATTTTTTGCTGAACATTATAGAGTAGGGTTGTGTAGAATAAGAATATCTGCCGGTCAACCTGGGCATACTTGGGCATTTGGAAATCAAGATGCGTCGCCATTAATGAGAATTTATATATTAAACCCTTATTATCAAACTATGCGAGTTATTAGATATACTATATGAGCCAATGAACAAGTGTATGGCACTTGTAACATTAAGTCATACTTCAAATTCAAATGGAAGCACAAATCCCCTAATTTTAAAATATGCCCTTATACAGCAAATACCTGCGATAAAAATATTGGACTTGAACTACTTATGTTTGTTTATTAAACAACTCAATCATATATTTCTGATATTTTAAATTGTAACATGGCGTCAATCATATGTCAGCCAAAACGTGAACATCGTCAAAAATACCTTGACACAATTATAGTATTACAGGCGTCAAATCGAAATCAATGTGCCAATGACATTAGAAATGTACTGATCCTTATCAATGTACAACATACATTTCAATTTGTTTAAATGCGCCAAAAATCGAAATAAAACCAATATGGTTGCAAAGTTTCAAAATACCATAGGAATTACATTTTTCACAGATAGCACTCAATTTATAATTGACACATTTTTATTCATCGGGTTTAGATGCATCACTTGGTTATGACATAGGTACATTTTAATGGTTTCATTGACACAATAATTTATACTTGAAGGTAATATTTAGAAATTTGTGTCAAGTGTTTTTTGCAGATATTATCGTTTTGGCTGCCATTAGTGAATTACTAATGTTACAACTTTTAAAAGTATATAGATACATTATTGTATCTAACAAACATAACAATAATTCATGTTATTTTTTATCGCAGGGAGGGTAATTGCTGTTATAGGGCATTTTTGAAATTGATTAGATTTGGCTTCCATTTTGAATTTGGAGTAGCTTAATGTTACAAGTGCCATACACTTTTCATGGATCCTATGTAAGCTAGTAACTCCTAGTTTGATAATATAGGTTTGGATATATAATTTATCATTATGGCGACGCCATCTTGGATTCTCAAAATGCCCAAGGATGCCAAGGTGGCACCCGGCAGAAGATTCTTACTCTAACACCCTAATCTTCATTTTTCAGCAAAAACATTGTGGTTATATACTCAGTTTTAAGGTCACGGGCCTACTTGGACCATATCAACCAGACTAAAGTGTGCCCCATTCTCAAGAAACCTCAGCTTGACAAAGACACTTTGAAGAACTATCGACCTGTCTCTCAACTAAAGTTCATTGCTATAAACTCATAGAAAGATGTTGCCTACAGCAAATCCAATATTATATGGATCAACCATCTATACAGACAGTGCACAGTCTGCCATACCGCCCCCACCACAGCTTGTGAAACAGCATTGCGCAGAGGGCCAGAATACCTGCTTCGAGCGGTCGACGAAAGCAGGAAGACTTATCCTTTATTCTGTTGGATTTCAGCGCAGCCTTCGATACCATTGACCATGACAGTTTCCTCCGAAGACTATCTCAGCGATATGGTATCGGAGGGGACCGCACTAAAATGGTTCAGATTGACTTACAGGACCGCCACTAATCAGTTTCCATTGGAAAGGCAGTCTCAAAAGTTCTCATCATCTTCGCTATGGCGTTCCACAGGGATCGGTTGCGGGTGCCACAGGTTTCACTATTATTATGCGCAGCTCAGCTGTAGATCGCTTCATGGAGTGAATCATACTCTCTACGCTGATGACACGCAGGTTTATATTTTGTTTGATCCTGCCATCGTGACTCTCAGATAGAGCTCCTCCAACTATGTATCAAAGACATCAAAGCCTGGGCAGTTCAGAATAAAATGCAGTTTCAACGATCCAAAACTGAATCAATCATGATTTCACTCTCGCTTTGTTGCAAGCAATCGTTCCCACGCAACTCACAATGGTGACACTCTTTAGTTGGCATTACACATGAAGCAAGGAACTGGGGTACTATTTGACGACACTCTTTCAATGGAGAAAACACATCGCCAATGTTTTAGAACTGGGTTGGGCATGTATACGGCCGCATAGGAAAGCTACGCAAATACCTGGATTGAAGCAGAAACAGAAAAGTTTTCGCCCACCGCATGTATTGACCATCTAGAATTGACTGTTTCTTGTAATAGTCTTTTCTGGGTCTTCCTGATAAGTTGATTCACCACCTTCAACGGCTACAAAATGCTACTACCCGTCTTGTCTGCACGGTGCTAAGCGCTCTGAGAACATCACCCACTCTCTACAAATTGCACTGGCTCCCTGTTCAACAAAATCAAATACAAGACTCTCCTCCTGACATTTAAGTGACCTTAATACCATGGCACCTGCATATCTATGTGCGCTAATATCTCGCTATAAGCCCAAACGCACCTTACGGTCATCTACTCTACACGCTACTTGCGTTCCCCACCACTGATCCAAGAACTGTCAGCTATGGTGCACGGACAATTTTCAAGCACAAGCTCCATCTCTGTGGAATGACCTCCTAGAATCAATCCGCAGCATTGATTCAATCAATCGCTTCAAAAATCAGTGAAAACTTACCCTCTTCAACCATAACTTACCATTGATAGATCTTTGGTTTAAAATTCTTGCTTTACAAGTGTGAACTTTTTTGTGTGCTTCTTTGATATCTGTAGCTTCAAGGGTAGTTTTAAGACTTCAGATTGTATTTTGTAGCTGTTGTAAACATACGTGGTTTTTAATCACTGTCTTGTATCTGGCGCTCAGACGCTTTTTTTGTAATTAGCGCCTTATAATGTCTTATTATTATATTATTAATAACATCCACCCCTAAGTCTTCTTTCGAATAGACTAAAGGGGAAGCTAAGTTACAAGGATTTGGTAATTTAGAACGAACCCTTTTCGGGAACAGTTTCACCGAGTTTCCTGACATTCCTGTGCGGCATACAAATTTCCCTCTAATCCTGCACGTTACCGTTTTAAGTTGATATGCCGTGTGGATATATGAGGACTGTCTTGTCAGATATTTCTACATCACTCCAATAAATCAAACGAAAATTAGGCCAATTTATATTGGTTTTATATATTTGGAAACTCCTCCGATCCTAAAAAAATCTGTTTTTTCAGTTGTTTTTTTTATCTATTTTAAATAAATGATCAAAAATACTTAAATAAAAATATAAATACAATTAATAGGGTGATGACACTTTATCATTTTTTAGATTTTTTTTTTTTCTGGCTGTTTGTTTTCTCTGATTCCATTGACTATGTGGTAGTAAACACACTTGTACCCTCAAAGGTCGTTATAATGAACCACTAAAACTAAGTGTAAATGTTAAAAAACAACATAACCTATATTGGCAGATTCTGGTCATGAATGTTTTATACGTTTGGTGATGTTTATAAAAGGCTTTCATAAGATCTTTATTCGGTGTCCCTCAATATGTATTATTTAATTATTTTGTGTTAAGTATCTTTCATACTATTTGTAGTAGCATATGCAGCTAATAGTAAATTACATTTTCTTCTTTCACATTTAGAGATTTCAGTAGACTACAGATGCAGATTCAGCTGTGTTTTGAGAAGAAACATAGATGTAGGCCGATTCCATCCAGAGAAGGCCCTACATCATAAGATCAGCTTTCTCTCGAACTAAAATTATTAACATTGTCAATGTCATTGAATCAATTTGCATTTATTTTCAAAATTACTTAATTAAAAACAAAACCCTAACGCCTTCACACATGCAGATTTCTATAATTTTGACCAAATTTCCTTTAAAAAAAAATCCAAAAGTTTTTTTTTTTTTTTTAATTGAAATTGCCTTTCCCTAACAAAACATTACGTTTTTTAAAGGTTGATATGATATATTTAATTATTCACTATATAAATATTCAAATAATACAAAAGAGTAAATAAACATAAACAAAATAAACAGGTAAGTGTGTCAATTTAGCATTTTCTTGAATACTCGGGAATTCCTGGGCCATGATGATTTCAATTTTAAAGCATTTTCTCTGAAGTTATCGACTCTTATGTGGCAGTAACAATACTTGTTCATCGTGAGATTTATGGGCACTATCCTAGTATGTTCATATGGCTAAAACAAATAGAGTTTTAAATTTATATGGTTTATTCACTACAATACCTCAGTATCAGTACAAATTTAGAGTGACAAGGCAGACTTGTTTACTCCTCTGAAAGCTCTCAAGGTGAAAGCCGAACTTCATGCTTTTGAGTAATGGGTAATTTCACTACCATGGTTGGTTTTTTATTATTAGTAAGTTATTATTATTTATTATTATTGCTGTTGTAGCAGGTTTAGTGAAATTGGCTATTCTGTGATGCACTAATTTAAGAACGTTTACCCTCAACAGTTCCAAATTTTGAACCTGTAAACTGACATTTTTACCACCATTTTCTGATTTTTTGGCCGTTTTTGAGATTATAATTCTGAACTTTAGGCTGTCGATATACAAACTTATACACCTTTTCTGAATCCTTATGGTTTACACTAATGTGGGGTACCTTTTCAACATGATTGGGTCAATTTAAAAATGTGTGACCCAATGTACCAAACTTGTCTTGGGCCCCTCACTCCTTAATGCATCATTTGCAGCCTTAAGAATCGCGTTTTTCAAGGTTTTCTTTGATCAAACATATTTTTTTAAATATGTTGCAGATTAAAATCACTCAACCACTGTACTTGAGATGTTTTTACAAATTTCTGCCTAGCTCCCATGGTATATGTAGTAGTAGAATGTAGTTGTATGTCGTAGTAGTATGGTAGCATCCCTCCTTGTAACTGTCACTTGTTTACCCTTTTTCGTTCTTCCCTCCTTTTTTCCCCTCGGTCCCTTCACCCTTCTCACACCATGTATGCCTTCCAAAATACTGCTTTGTATTGTATTTTCTTCCCTTTTTTTTTCCCCTGTATATTATCACCTATAATGCATTATTAATTTATTTAAAAAAAACAAACCATAGTTCTACTTTGTATACAACCAACATAAGTTATTCCTCTTTTGTACATAATATATGGTTATCTATATAATTAAAAAAAGGAAATGTGGTCATGATTTCTGAATATTTGGAAATTTGGGTATGGATGGAAAGCTTAAGTAACGTAGACTACATATAAAAATCAATAATTTGGAAAATTGTCCACATTTGTTGAGTATTTTGCCCTTTTAATGTTCCGCCCAATAGCTTACTCGAAAACGAATTCCGAAAAATCCATTCGCAGGCAAATGGTGACGTCAAAGTGATGACCACAATATCGCAGTGTGCCACTTTTCCTAGCGAGGAACTGCGATCGATGTGTTTTTTATATCATAATAATTACAACAACGCAATGAAACAAATTGTCATTCTTTAACTTATTTGTGTTTCAAATTTTTTATTACGTTTCATTAATCCATTCAATATTACCGTGTCCAGCATGAACAAAAATAACAATTCCGAGTCAACACGATGTTTTTTTTTTTTTAAGAATTTGGAATGTTTTCTGATAGTTGGTAAATATTAATATAAACAAATTTTGTCATATCCCTTCTCCTCTTCTGTCGCAAAAATCCATAAAAATATTTCGTCAACACCACTATAGTAGATTCAACCCATCGTGTCACCTCTTATTCTGATCTTCGAAGGTACAGGCTTGAATGAGGGGCATGTTCAGTGGTAGGAAATTAAAATTCCACGTTAAACCTATTGAAACATTTGATCCGAAGCAGATAAAAATCAATCCTATTCTTAATGACAGCATTCAATCAACGTAGCCGCATTTAGAGCTCCTTAATCTCTCTGAAAAGATTCTGACTAATCGTATTTGCTTCAGTGGTATCCATGTAATGGTCACTGACTTTTGATCCGAACACAAAAGTCTTTGCACTCTCTTTCTAAAAAATGGTCACATAAAAGCCAGATTATCTTAGTTTGTTCCTGAAAACGTGAACGGCCCGAATAATGTTTCTTTTTCTGTCTCCTCTCCCAAGTAATCGACGCTGTCCAAAACTTTTCGTCTTTTTCTTCTTTTCTTCTGGGGACTGTGAGTTTGAATCTACATAGCCTCATGCTTATAACCCATTACG
>JAMKCH010060668.1:0-13504 GCA_023653785.1 Ophioderma brevispina
TTTTCCAAAAAATATTTGTCCTGAAGAAAACTTAACATACATCAAATCCACGGTAAAAAATATTCGTTTTATATATTGCATTTTTTTTTTTTTTTTTGTGAAAAAACTTTAAAAGACCACCATGATTTATACTGCACATCACCTTACAATGACAATTGTTTGTAAAAATACCTCAATATACTTTCTGTATTACCCTTTTGTAATTCTTTATTTTTCTTTTCCACTTCGCGAATAAATGTTTATCTACGTACATCATGAATCACTTTAAGTCGCGGAAATCTATACTGGTACAAACAATAAATACTATTATATACCCAAGGGAAGCGTTTTTCGGAATAATGGCTTATATAGATCTTTGACTCGACTTTTCATCTGTTTCTATATGTTGATGCCACTGTGATTTGCCCTGGATCGACATTGATAAGAAGTCCTCCTGGCAACTAGTCGACGAACCTGTTTCTCCCGAATCCATCACTATATCAGTAAACCATAATACTCATAGACTAACGAAATTCCATGAAAGAACTTCATGAGCAGTTTGTTTAGTAGAAGCTTTGAAAACAATTGTTTTTCCTAGCCGATTTTTATGCTGATCACGCAAATGCCGTTGCTTTGCTGTATATTTGAGTGCAAAAGGGGTCCAATTCAAGAAATTCCAAAATGGCCGCCAAAATACCATTAACATTAATGCAAAATATAAATTTGTACATTTTCCCATTAACGACATAAAACTTACTCTTCTACACAAATTTTTGCAACTGAGTATATTAACACTAATTATTACTCATAAAAACTAGCCCCAAGGGTAAAATTGGACCAATTCCAGATGGCCGCCAAAATATCATACAAAACTTAACAACTTAATTTTAGGCGTAGCGACCCCACAATAACTCAGTGTTATTAAACATTTGTACCTTTTAAGGTGAGTATATTGGTGAGTATGTTATTATCAACTTCTCAGCTTAAGTTGTAGCCCAAGGGTTAAATGTTGATCAAATTAAAAATGGCCCTAAGATGCATAACCTTTGCATAGTCTAAAGCAGGATTGTTAAAAAGTAACTTTCTGGCCTGCTTTAGTATAGGTGTTTGATACAGCTTTCAAGACTTATATTTTGGTATGCGTTAACATTCTGGCTTGAGTGCAAGTGATCAAAAATTCAAAATGGCTACCAAAAATACAACATGTATCACTGAAAAGTCAAAAGGTGTTTAGTTTGCAGACTAGCCGTCTGCACCAGAAAAGTAATGTTTGAGCAAGTCCAAAGACTGACAAGGTTCTTTACTACATGATTTCTATGTATGCAAAGTAAAATTATAGACAATGCCTGGATCTGGTTGCCTATATGAGTTCTCTTTCTTTCGAAGGGACTTACAATGTATTTAAAAAAGTCCAATATCAGAATTACCGTTATTCCATAATTAAGTGAAGGAAAATATGTGGCCATTAAATGCTATTTATCCTTTCGAATTTACTTTTGAGAACTAAGCTGAACAATATACATTCCAAAGTGATTTGTTTCATTTTATATCATTCTTCATTTATGGACCGAATATGATGCAAAAACTATTAAAACGTTTATTAAATCGCATTCGTTTTCTTCGATGTTCCAACCATCTTTTCTAAACTTCTGAGGAAGAGTTCATCAAGGAATATACAATCCTTAAACTGATTGCAAAATAATATATTTTTAGAACACAATGCAAAAATGGCCATAATCTTCAGTACATTTACAAAAGTTACATTCATCTGTTCCAGAAGGTTTCATTCGTAGAGATTACTCTTACAGGTAATGAGATTATATAAGAATGAATTAGAAGTAAGTAAGCTATCTTGTTTTAAACTCTATGTTCTCTGTTTGAACATAAAGAAGTTATCACAATTTATTTCCATATTAAATTTAACTTCTCAGTACCTAATGCAAAAAGACTTTTGTTAGATTCAACAATCTATAGATGTCTTTCGAATTGAGCCAAGAAACATATACAGCTTTCTCAAAAACTTAACATAAAATATGAGTTATTATTTTTTTTCAAAGCAACTCAGGTCTCGATGCCATTCTTTCTTTACGACAGGTTGGAATTGCATGACTTGCCTTAATCAACTTGTGTAATTTAAACAAGTTATACAACATACATTTTAATATATTCATCAATTCACCTAAATTGGGAATCTGTTTCCAATGTGAATGTCATTCAAATAAACCATTCCAGCTTTTATTCATTCTAACGAACAGAACTCTGCTATTGCGTCTTATATTATCATTACACTTATTTTGCAGAAAATACCATTATTTTAATAGACACTGATAAAGATAGTATTTGACCACTGATAATGTCTACCACATTTTCAGATTTACAATTTAGTTCAAGAAAGAAATGCAAGTCTCCCAAGGGATCAAACCAATGCTCTACGATTCTTTTCCATACTACACCATTGTTCTGATATTCCAGATATCCATTTTATATAAAGAACACAAATTTGATATTCCAAATTAGACATATTCTAACCACCATATTCCACATACCCGATATTGGTTTCTCTTTTAACTTTCTCACAGATTGAACCCCGAAAAAACGTATCTGTGCAATGACCTTTTTGATATATAGTGAGTTCACAGCATATAGAAAGTGTGAGATTGACGAGTTTTTATTACCGCTTTTTTGCCATTATCATGTTTTGAGGAGTCCAAGTGTGGGAAAATATCGCATCCAAAACATAATGATAAAATTGGATGATTTACGCCCAATATTAATGGTCTCGCTATGAGTTTTAAAATATTGGGCTCGACTGCGTCTCGCCCAATATTTTTTGCAACTCATAGCTCGACCAATTAATTTGGGCTTAATCGATCCAATTTTATATCAAAATATGAGTTTTCTTGCTTTCCGACCATTTAAATGTTTTCCAATACTGATTGTTTTTTTTTTTCGTTTCCAATTGAGATCCTCTTATTAAATTTGCATATACATCTTAACCTGTATTATGCACATGTATGTGACACACTAACATTTGACTTAATTTATTAGAGGAGGAGCTGACTATCACAGGGGCCTTATTTAAGGAGTTCGTTTACCCTCCTCCCCCACTACAGAAAAGGTTTAAAACCTTTGGTAGTTAGTATGGACCCTCTATATGAATGCTAGGTAGTTGGTAATCTCAAATTGTGGTATTATTTTTTCAACAGGGGCCAATTTAAGGTTACACGGAGTCCAACTTTTAAAATGACTCAAAAGGCCCATGGCCATAGAATTGGCACAACTATACATTTGGGATCCTTGACTAGACGGACAATATGGCCTACATTCAACATGATTTGAGCATTTTAAAAGTTTTCACCCCTTTGGTACCCTTAAATGGCCCCTATTTGAAAAATGACACCACAATTTAACCCCACTAACTACCTTGCATTTATATAGAGGGTCCATACTAATAACCACCTGTGTCAAACTTTTTTCTGTAGTTCGTGTTGTGGGGGGGGGGGGGGAACGATGACGTTTGCTCTAATTGCGGTCTTATAAGGTCTACGCGGCAATCTTCGTCCCTACCATTAAACGATTAATTATTTTGGCAGTGTTGGTGTCATCATTTTAACTTTTACTACTGCCATTTTTAGCATGCCAATCTCATTTTGGAAAGAGTGTTGTAAGAACAAGCTCTACGTGATCGTTCTGGACCAATCACTAATAATGGGAAAGGATAGTATCATAACTCGTCTGACGATTCCATTCACTCCTCCTCCATTATGTTGTAAGATCATGCTGTTCGGCCTTATCCAAATGTCTTGCAAGTCATTTCGAAGGTCCAACATTCTATCTTATACAATTTATATTTTGCAATACTCAAAAGTATGAACCTCTAAGCTATAGGCCTACAAAGTGACTAACACAAAATTTAACAAAAGCTAGGCTTATGCCTTTCTTATTCCAGACACCTAGCAAAATATAATGTCAGGCATTTATATGTGAAATCGCCTCAAGTATTCTTCCTTTCACTGGATACTTACTCCATGTCATGTCATTTCTTTTTAAATAAATTTTGAATAAAAAAAATCACATTTTTGAGAAGTAAATATTTTTTCATTTTAATTACGTCAGTATTTTGGCGGCCATTTTGATTTTCTTGTCCTCAATTTTGCTCAGGGAAAGAAACTTATGCTGGTAAGTTATGAAAAATGTGCTCAGCCTTCCATTGCGTTCATCTAGAAAGTAAGTCAGATCACTTTAAAAGTTGAAGATTGGCATTCATTACAAAAAAAACAAAAAAAAAAAAAAATAAAACAAATATGAATATGTTGCATTTTGGGCGGCCATTTTGAAAATTTTTACATTTGACCGCGTTGCACGTCCAAATTCCGCAAAGCCACCGGTATTTTCGGTACTTAGCACAAAAATTCAAGTCTAGAAAAGGTGTTTTGAAACGCTTTCTACTAAAAAATGCCTGTACTACTTCCTTAATTAACATCTTTTTGAGAATCTCGTCTAGTCTATCCACAGGAATACGTGTATAGCATGCACGGGTGCAATGTATCACTAGCTTAGAGCAAATATCATTGTTTACGTTTTAACTCTAAAAAATTAAGACAACACACAACCTGCCTAAACCTTATCTGTTTGTTCAAACTGAAATTTCTATACATTATTAAATATTGAAAATTAAATATTGATTATCATTAAGTCTTTGGCATCACTGTGAATCATATAACGACAAGAAAGTTTTCTTAAAGATCATATAAGTTTTTAAAACTTGAAAATAATGATAATCCATTGCCAGATCAAGAACTGATTACAATATTGTATTAGAGCAACGGATTGCTTAATCAACGTTCAAGTGGCACAGAGATTTTGAGGCCATCCAAATATTGTGTCATAATAGTAATTTCATGTAGAATAGACACTCAATCGATTTCTTACCCTTGTAATTGGCTACAGAAATGTCTTAAAGAGAGAGAAAGGTCATTTTAATTTGCTTATATTTCAATATAAACATAAGCCGATTTCGTATTTGCTCCTATAACTTGCTCCTATACGAAATTAGAAATTCCACAATTTTTTGCACCAAAGAACATTTCTTTTCTCAGCTTATTTCTTTCAGATGGGGATAATTTTTATGGAAAGCTTTACATCAAGCAAAAATCAGTACTTTTTATTTTTTAGGGACACCTGATATGTGAAATCTTCTCGTTTTGCACCTTTCAGACAATAAGAGGGTGACCAAAAATTGTCCACTCAACGAAACATGACCTGACCACCATAGTAAATTTAATGCAATTTAATTTTGCTCTAAACCTAAAATTGGTGATTTTTTTTAGTCAGTGTTGCACACGCAGGCTGAAAATGCAAGAAAACTTATTACTATTAATTATTTTCCAGATTCGGTGACAATCTCTTATGGGAGGGAGGGGAGGCCCGGGTCAAAATTCGGGACGAATGTTAGATAGCGGCTCACAAAATTTTTCACCCGCCTAAGGGTGCCCCTTGTCCAGTACTACCAAACCACCCCCTCCTCTCCCTCCTTACCCTGTCAACAAGAAACTATTTTGCAAGGATTTAATATTGGGATACTAGAAGTCAAAAATAACTATTTCTCTCCAATTAATGTATTATTTTTCTTCGGTATTTTTCTGTTCCTTGTACTCTGCAGCATCAATCTACATTACTCAAACCAACACCGGTCCGAACAGATTCAAACACTCCACCAGGCTAGCCGTGATCACTGACGCGCATCATGCGATTAATAGAAACCAGTAATAACATCATGTTTGTAACATGTTAGGGTCTGGTATCTTGAATTAGGTCTCGGCCTGACTGTTACACCCTGAGCAAAATGGCCAATAAACGATTCGAGGAATGGATTCCAGGCAACAAATAATGCGTATGAGTTCCTGGCTAATTCTTTCCCGTCATGTTTTCTCCGCGCTTCATCATCACCAAAGTACAACGGGCCCTCGGCAGTGCAGCGTGTCAGGTGAAATCTTGATACGTGAACGGTTTGGTCTTTTGTGACCCCCATGTCAGCTCTGACATATCTGACATATCATATCTGGACACAGCCTAATCGGGAGTATAAAATGTAGGTAAGGGATGGGCGATCACATTAAAGCCATATTGGCACATTTTTTGAAAGAGCGCCCCCCAATTTTCAAAATTTGATATGTTTGCACAGTTACGTTGGTAAATTGTCTAGGAAACTATACCTGCGAACCGAGAATGGCTAAAATGCGTATTTTATCACAAAATAGCGATTTTGTAATTAGATTGGGATCCCAGATTGGCATTACGGCGAGCTGGAAATGCTACGTTTTTATGTCCCGTCCATGTGAAATAGGCCAGGTCGAGAAAATAACCTATATTTGACTTGCCCGAACTATTAAAACAACTCATGGAATGAGCGTGACACGTACATGGCGCTTATTTCCCTGCTATTTCAGATTGGACAGTGGCCGTTTCCAGCAGCCTTTGAATTATTATCGGGGTCCCGATAATTATTCTAGTACACAATTCCTTCATTTGCGACACACATAGACTATTTTAGCTTATAAACCATTCACAGGTATTGTTACTAGCCAGTTACCAATGCAACTGGTAAAATCTCCAAATTTTTGAAAAATTGGGGGCCCCTTAAAAAATGTGCTAAATTGCTTTAAATGTTTAATATTAGTCTCTTCAACATTTACACTTTGATTCCACACACGAGATGACGGGGCCCATTTATTGCAGCACCAAAGGAGACTAAATCAAATCATTTTCGCGGATTTCCCTAATCGGGAATGTCTGGAAATTTGGAGGTTTTTCGCGCCATCGCCATCCTGCATCTGCATTAGATGTTAGGACGTTCTCATTTTTCTTTTTTTTATACACTGAATGTGTAACATATTGCATATATCAAAGTGCGTGCAAGGTTATACTCATATGCCAAACTAGATAGCTTAGATAACAATAATTGCCGTACAATTTCTATTCCTATACTAGAAAAAAATGGTACAGACCCACACCCCATTTTACGATCGCTCAACAGCGAGGCGGCCCAGACCCAGAGCTAAACCGCACCTAGCGTGGTTGGAAAGCTGTTGCCACCGAATACTAAACAACGCTCTTGTATATGTCCCATGGGCCAAAAGGTTTTCACTACCTAAGAAGGGTACAAATGATTTTGTTACCCATGGTGATATCCAAAGGCATGCTAGAAAATTCAGATGAGTACGCTCTGTCCAGCTAGGGTCAGTAAAGGTCATCTGGGGTGGTGATTAGGGGTCTGAAAAATTGAAAATGCTCCAGTCAATTTGAACCATACGCAACTGCCTGATATGATCAATAGAATTAAAAAGTGTACAGTCATATTTTTCTGCGACCTTTAGTTAGGGATGCAGCAGAAAAAGGTCAAGTCCAAATCAGAAGGTGTAAATATGTCTGTAATATGGCACTTCCATCAAATAAGGATTATAATATTTGATTCCGTACAAATAGCTTTTGCTAGTTCGGAATCCTGGGGATAGAGAACACTTCCCCACAACGTTTGAACTTTAAGATCTAAATGCCACCCGAGGGAAATGTAGCAACTTCCTTCTTGAACTAAAATCACACAACGATGTTCTTGTTACAAATAGACAGTTGTTTTGTCCCTTTGTTTTATTTATTTGGGGTTTTTTTGTCCTTTGGAAGCGATGATGAAAAAGTGCCTTCAGGTAAGTTCAGATCTGTAAGGCGGCTGTACAGTGGGAGTTCAAAAAGTGACTCTTTTTGAAAAGGGAATAACCCCATTGTATATATTTTGGACTTTTTGACACTCATGTGCCAACAATGGACATTCTGTCAAATTTTTCTTTCTCGAACCTTTGGATCTTTTTATCAACAAAATCATGCAAAAAGTGCAACCTTTCCCCTTTTGTGGAATTACGGGCCTGCGTACCAAGCTTGGTTAAGTATGAATAGGGTGAGGTTTATTTTTAATGAAGATGCTCAATTTGGGAATTTGTTGGTAGAATTCCTTGGAAAATAATTTACTTGAAGGCACTATCAGTAATCCCAAAATGAATACGGAGACTATTTACAAGCTTAAAGAGGCATGTTATGTTAGGGTGCATACTTTTACCAATGATACCCATTTAATTGTTGTGGTAGATTTTTTTTAATTTTTAAAATTAACCAATCACAGAAAAAAATAAGTTACCTACCTACCTATGTCTTTGGGGTTTTTGAGGAAGGTGGTGCCCTTGACATGTTCTTAATTTTCAAAGATTTTGTAATTAGAGAGCTTCCATCTTCTATTCTACTAAAAATGGGCAGGGGGGGCACTCACATATGTGGGAGTCTTTGGGTTAATTTTTGCTAAATTTCTAAAAAAAACATATAGGTTTCTGGTGACAAATTTTTCAAAATATGGGCTTTTGGGCGACAGTGGGATAATTGTCAAAATATGGGGTCTTTGGGTGGTATTTTGAAAAAAAAAATATATGGGGTCATTGGGTGACGCTGAATGTTTTGAAAATTGGTTGTCTTTACAAGCCACAACGCGTCAACACATCCAAAATTCTAGTAAACCGTCCCCGGCAAGAATCCTGTCTACGAGTCTGTCGTCCGCTGCGTTTCGTTATGCTTGCAAAGCGTCTAAGGCAGGCGTCATTTTGGTGGACCTTACTGCACCATTCGACACCGTGTGGCACCAGGATTGACACTCAAGCTTCTTCTCAGGACCATCACAGATCGTCGTCAACCTTGTAGCCATTCATTGTTAGCATTGTTGAACCTTAGCTTTATTGTCAAGACCAGTGATGGGCCGAGTAGTCGTCTGCGTCGTCTTTGACCGGAATACCACAAGGATCTGTACTGGCTCCCGTGCTGTTCAACATGTATATTCAGCGATTTACCTACCCCACCTCAAAAATCATCTAGACATGGCTACCCGACGATCTTGCCCTTCTCCACTCGACAGCAGCTGCACAGAAGTAGAAAGTACACTTACGCAGATATGAACTCCTACTTGCAGCATACTCAAGACCTGGAGACTGAAAGCGAGTGAAATCCAAGACCACACCGGGGCCACTGCTGCTTCCCTCCAACACCAAAGAGGCTCCTCGACCTCAATGGAGCGCCTCTGCCATACAAATCCTACACCAGCTTGTCTGGGATTATGAAGCTTGACCTGTCCAGGTATCCTTCGAGGAATAACTCCTGTGCCGACTGCTGGATCCTCATGGGGCGCTGCAAGCGCAACGCTGTACGCCCACGCCCACCTGGGGTTCTGGTCTAGCAGCTGTCTACAGCGCTGGCTGAATATGCCCCGAGCCGCCGCCAGCATGGCGCAACAGCTCTCACACAAAGAAGCCCGGAAACAGTTACTCATACTAGAACCTTAGAACATTACTGGTGGCCTCCGTCGCTCACTCCATCTGAGTTTCTGTCGCATGCTTTCAGGGCATTGCAGGGCACCTGCAGTGCTTTTGAGAGAACGGCCCACGCTCAAACTGGTGAATAAGGCTCTGGGCTGGTACAACAGGGCACCTGGCTGGCATAACACTGCAAAGAAATCACAAGCAGCTCTGCAGACTGGAGATTGTCTCTCGTCGGACCTTTCTGTCGACACGCCGCTTAATTCTCCAGCTCCCCATTCACATCTTACAGACATGGAATACTGCCTGTCTATATCTTCAAGACCAGAGCCACTCACTATTACACCTATGCAGAACTACCACCTGGTATCAAATCTTCCGCTCATTGAATGGGTCACCTTAAAACCGGATTCGCACAGGAGTTGGTTGCTTCAATAGCAATATGCTCCGATGGGGGCTGCGACCATCTCCAGCCTGCCAATGTGGGTTCTCTTACAGACTGCGGATCATATTCTCAATGCGTGCCGCTACCCTTTCGTCCACCGTGGACATTAATTTCTCAAATCCCAGCCAATCACAGTGAGCTGGCACCACCGTCTACAACATATCTAGCTGCTTCCTCATAACGCAAAGAAGAATTTTGCTTGATATTATTGGGGTCGAATGAGTTAGTCATGAGGTTGGGGAGGACGATCTGACGTTTTTTTAGGCAGTGTTTTAGCGTGAACGTCCAAGAGGTCAAGGTCATCTAGAGGTTCAATTTGCTTAGCAAAATAAACCCCTATGACCACCAGAATTTGGGTCAAGGACGCGCTGACCTAAGGCCAGAACCGCATCTAGAGGTCAAAGGTCACACACCGGTCAAATGTTCACACACGGGGGGAATGCCTAGTTTTAATAAAGACAACAAATGAAGTATGCATATATTTTGAGTGGAGTCTTTTGAGGCATTTGTTGGTGTAAGTTGGTTTGAGCAAATATGCTGTGGTGCGTGAATGGCTTGCTTGTGATAGTTTCTTTACTTAGTTTCACTAAATGTGATTAGAAATTAGGCACACAGGGGTGGGGGAAGCACCAGTTGGGGAAAAAAGAAGAAATATCTTGTAAAAGGGGTATTTGGAGTCTCCATAAATAAAACCTGTATTCAAACATTATTGTTTCTTTTAAGATACAAAAAATATTTCCCATGCCGTTATATGTATAAACTTTCTTAAACTGACACTTTCAAAGGATCCAAGTATATTTACGGGCTTTCATAAAGCATATCATTAAAAATAATAAAAACGGATAGTTAGAGTTACCCGAGCCAATGTTAGTCATTCAATTAACCCAATCATTGTCTATTGCTATCCAATTGTGTATCTCAATTTAGCAATCGAGAATTTTTCACACTCTCAAAAACGACTGAATTCTAGACTAAGCTACTCCTTAGAATTACCTAGCATGGCATTTCATACACTAGAGACATGTAGCTTTCAAAAAACATTGCTAGAATTTGTAACCGCGTTCTTGGTAGTGAAACACCCCATTTTTGGTCTCGGATGGCCTAAGGCCTATATAGCTACTTGTATTGTCAACCAGCCTGATCACGGACTGAATCTGTGGACTCCCGATAGCCGCCCACAGAGAAAGTGTTATTTGGCCTACAACTACAAACACTTAGAATGGGAGGGTTGTTTACACCTAGCCCAATCGGTAAAAACAGGTACATTCATGATCAGGTCTGTGTTGTTGCATCGCAGTTTGTGAGAAAAAAATGGGTGCAAAAATAGCCCATATTTCAATCGATCATAACATAGCAAATTAACTATCTAAAGCGGCACTTGCCACATTTACAAACTATGAAATTTCTTCATTTGCTCTCAAATTATAGTCTACATGTAGGCCATTGGAAGAACAGGAATATATTTTACACATAAAATAACATAGCCCAAACAATAGGGAACTTGATATTAGGATAACGACGATCCAGGTAATTTGTAGGCCCAACTTTTAAGTTTTCATAACTTTAATCAATCAATGTGTACATTACATGATATTTTGACTTCGTAGCTCACTGATATTAAAACCACAAATGTTATAGACCGCTCAAAACAATGTACATAGCGTGAGAAATATGCATACGGAGTGCGTGTTCTGTGTTAAACATTTTTTTTTCGTCGTCTGCTAATTAACGGTCGCCGGCGACGTTAAATTATACAACACTTTGGCTGTTTAGGCCCATAAGGAAAAGTTGATTTGGTTTACTCATTTCAGGTGAGGGATTTTGTATGTAAAAGCTTTACACAACCATGGCAAAAATATGCGCTTTGAAAAATCTGAGGGCCACTATTTTTCAAATGTGCCAGTGTCTCTTTAAGTTTTACCATTTTTGGAAGTGGAAAAACACATCCATTTTAAATGGGTCAGATTAAGTTATCCCATATCCCTAGTACGTGCGATATACTCTTAGCTGGACAAAAAAACGCGAGGGCTCCCGACCACTGATAGATAATATATGCGATACCGTCCTGTCAAACTCTAAACGGATAAATTCCACTTTAGTGGCTCCAATCAAAAAACATACGGATCTAAACGGAATAAAACCCGAATAGGCCGTGTCAGATTGTCACGATCCGAATATGTCATGACATGTCAGATCTGACATTGGGGTCATAAAATTGACCAACGATACGTGAACGCGTTACAAGCTAAAGTACGCACTCAACAGCAAAAAAAACTCAAAAAGGAACTTAAAACCCGGGCAAGGAGTGACGTTGGCACCTCGAAGTTCACCTTGGGGGGGGCAAATGGACGCCAGGTTATACTTGAGGCAGAGGATTTATTTTCATTTACATGAGGATTATATTGCAGTACCAGACTGAAAAAATTTCGTCATGCGTCATCAGTGTTCTTGTGAGTAGGATTTGAACTTCCCCGTTATTCCGTCACTCATTTTTTACCCTGATTTACGTGTCAAGTTTTCGTCATTATTTGATTTATTTTATCAACATCGCATGTACCACTACTACCCTATGACGGTATAGTCACGTGAAATCTCACAGCTGCTGTACAATTGTTACTCATCGGGTCATCAGGCTACAGGTGGAGCCGTGCCGTGTACCAGCTCATCATCTGAATGAATTCATCGTGAACTATAAATTTGACATTTTGGGTTAAAGTTGCGTGTTGCGATCGTCTTTGGGACTCCCCTGATTAACTCTGGAAGTAGGTATCGATTTTGATATCAGATGAAGGCCGTATTTTTCTCATTGTCTTCCTGAAATTTGAGGCCCTCAATGGCATTTTATTTTCACAGATATGAACAAAAAACCACCGAATTGAATGGTATAAACCATCAATATTAATACAGTTTTTTTAAAAACACTTTTTTGAACAAGATTGTAGAAAGCCGAGAACCGCAAGATTGTTTCCCTCGGTATTTGATGGGGTGTAAGTGCAGGCTCTTCATATCAAGTCAAGAACACAATAGACATAAATCGGACAAGAAGACCGTTTCACTAATTTGGCTGGATAACCACGTTCACGGGAACAAAAGAATCCCTTATCATCAATTGTTTTGAACATTATGTTTTATTTTGAGTGAATCGCAGCAATACACAAACCGTGTTGTGAACTGAACGTTTGGAACATTGAAAGTGACAATCATTAATTTCGAAGTTTAAGATGTAAAATGTAAATAAGACGTAATTTTAAGACAAGTAAAATAAGATGTACTCTAAACACGCATTATTCTTTAGGATCTAGTTGTGCATAAAGTGTGATTACAACAAGGTGGCGCAAAAATCGGCGTTGTGAAAAATACTTAAATATTTTGTGGAAAGTGATGTTGGGAAAATATGAGAACCCCAGCTGAGGTCTGTTGGAGGTTTTTTTAACTGGCAAGTCTAAATTTTAGGGCATGCGAAAGTCGATGGTCGGGTGTTTTCTCTTTTCCTCTGTACGAGACTACAAGGGAGGTACAACCCGTCTTGTACCGCAGTGGACGCGTTCTAAGAATTGTTCAAAAAGAGTGTCGGCAACGAACGTCTGTTATCTGTCTTGTTTCGGGTGACTCTGTGGCGCAATGGCGGACACCAATGTGTAAATGTTTTCGTCGAAAGAGGAAGTATGATGACGGATTTGGAAAAATCAACATACTTGTTTCGCACGTTCTCCAAAAGTTCAAGTACGCTTGA